>JAULKK010201072.1:0-15923 GCA_032355705.1 Rubia peregrina | reverse complement strand
AGTTGACAAAAAATATAGGCCAAATACTCTGGGACAGAGAGAGTATGAAAGAAAACCCTAGTCTCTCACTCACCGAAACTCCCTTCCATCAGCGAACACGTGCGAGCAACGCCGCTTGCTTCCTCACCGGAGACATGCAAGCGGAGGAGACGTATGAACACGTAAACGGGGAACATGTACCACACCGAGGCCCTCACCACGGAATTATTCCGGCATAATGGAGAATGATTAGCTATTTCCTCTGCCATATTGTTGTGGTTTCGGCGAGGATTTTGGTGTTCAATTGGTTCCAACTGTGGTTGAATCCAAGTTTATGGTATTTCATGGCGAATTTGGGATTAACGGTATGCTTTATTTTATTGATATCAATCATATTTAGTGCAAAGGTTTTTGTTGCTGGATTATTTATTAATCTGTATTAAGAAATTGATTTTGGGAGTAATATTTGATGTTAGTTGTTAATATCAAAGTTCTTGAGTTGGTAGGCTTCAATTTCGACTCAAGTTCATGTTCATGGCTTCATGCTATATATGTATATCTTAATTTGTTTCTTTCCGACTTCCATCTTTATTTAATGATTGAGATACTTGTTGAGGGTATTGTGATCTTATTGTTCCTCTTATCTCTTTATAGTTTTGGAAATGATAGGCGAATGTTATTCTACTCAGTGCATTGAGTTATTTGGATTTTTCTGGATCCCTCCTGTAGGTATTGATGTTTTGAATAACAGCAAAAACATGTTTTTTGGCATCACTGCAAGTATGTTCTTCAACCCCTTACCTAATGATCATTGAACTTTTGTTTCATTTATTTTATGTTCAGACATTGAAGACATTGCGGTTTCAACAAAGAATGAGATTGTCCCAGCTCGATGTGCTGTAGATATTGTAAATGAAAAGAGTGTCTGTGTTCTTAGAGATTAAAGGCTCTGTCAATGTAAAAGCTGAGTGTGAAAAGCTCGAGAAGAAGATGGAGGAGACCCAAAAGTAAGCATATTTTCATCATATATTATGATAACCATATTGCCGAAAATCTATTCATCCTATATCAGACATGTATGTTTGAAATGTGCACTGAGTTCTTGGTGTTAAATCTGCAGAAATGGGATTCATCTTCTGCCTGTTGAAGTTCGGTTGAGCATCTTAGCCACTTGTATTTATTTTTGAGCTCAAATTGCATTGACGTTGTCTAGCACTCTAAGGGTTTGACATTTTGTCTGAACCATTTTTACCTATATGTACTTATTTCATTTTTGTTGTTTCTGCTCTTTGTTTTTTTTTTCTTTCAGAAATCTACTTTCATTCGGAACACAATCAGCAAAAGAGTATTCTGTACATGTAGCTAACTTCAGCTTTCAAAATGGCACATTTGGATAGACATTATACTCTTTTGTTTATGTCTCGTAGTTGAGTTAATCTTGTGTCATTAGAATGCTTGTCATCTGATTGTCCATATCTACTTTTTTTTAAAAAGTTCTTACTATTGATAAAATGTTTTCTGCCCTCCGTTGTTTGCATTTCTGCATACTCAATGATCATCGTCATTTGAGGAAGAGTCCGCAATTAAGGTTGTGGAAAAAAAATTATATAATGCTTTATGTTACCTATAGTTGACAGTGGAGTATGGGATGTAGTTATCCTTCAAGTTTTGGCTTATATTTGTTTGTTGCTCACTTGTAGTAGTACTATTAAATAAGGTTTTTTGTTTTGCTAAGGATGCATTCACATGGATTTGGCTTTCATGAAGTTTTTAAAAAACTGGATTCAAGCTCTTCAATAAAATTGAATATAATGTTAGTCAATATAATATAGGCACCATTATCACAGGGTTCTGCCTTCAACTTCTGTTCTTTAGATAGTCAATCTCATCTTAATACTTATTTTACTCCTATTTATTATCTTGTTAGTAATAATGCTTAATATTATGCCCAGGTTGCTATTTTATTGATGTTTTGTGACCCTCTTTGCCCAGATTGATATGTCAGATTGAACTTCAAACCATGAAAGGTTCTGCCTCTATAAAAGTCAAAGTAGTTTCTTAGTAGGACTTACCGATTAGTAGTGATATTGAGACTTATCAAAACTGTAACTTATTTATGTATTAGAGTAGCATCAATATTGAGGCTCATTGAAGATAAAGCTCATTTATATAACAGTAGAATCCTCTTTTTGGACAATGTAGCATCAAATTTTAAAACATGAAATTTTTGGGTTATTTTGCGCGCAGCTGCATCACAGAAAGGGTTTTTTTTTCTAAGAAAAATTTTGGCACTGATTTTTGAGAAACGATGCCCAAAAATAACTAGTGTTAAATTAACACAAGTATACTTATTTTACTCATATTTATCATCTTTTTAGTAATAATGCTTAATGTTTTGCCTAGGTTGTATGTATTTCATTGGTGTTTTACGAGCCTCTCTACCCGGATTGATATATCAGATTGAACTTTAACCTTGAAAGGTCCTGGCTCTATAAATGTCTAAGTAGCTTCTTAGTAGGACTTACCAATTAGTTGTGATATTGAGACTTACCAAATTTTAGCTTATTTATGTATTAGAGTAGCATTGATATTGGGGCTTATCGAAGTTGTATCTCATATATGTAATAGTGGCATCCTTTTTTGACAATGTATCATAATTTTTAAAAACGTGGTATTTTTGGGTATTTTTTGTGCGACTGCTTCTGAGAAAGGACATTTTTTAATCTAAGAAAATGTTTGGCATCGGTTTGTGAGATACGGTGCAAAAAACCGATGCCAAAAAAATTAGTGCTAAATTATCACCGGGTTCAAAAAATCGGTGCTAACAAAAAACTGGTGTTAATTTAGCATTGATTTTTTAAAAATCGGTGAAACCTTTTCATCCCCTACTTTGGCTATGGATTTTTAGATTTGAAAAAACAAGTGCTAGATGGGGTTTTTTGTGATAGTTCACAACTCTTCTATAAGAGCTTCCCATCAGCGATGATTCTTATTATTGGTTCCAAATTTATTCATACTTTTCTTTTTACCTTCTAATTTTGTTTCCAACATCTGGTACTCTTTGATAAGGCCATCAACAGTAGGTTTCTTGTGTGCCTCATAAACAAATCTCAAACATAGGTTATGCGAATTTCAAGGAACATATCTCTCTAAGATCTCAGAAACATAGGCATAACAAAAGAGTAAACCTTGCCTAATTGATGAGGAAATTATCATACAAACAAGACATCTCAATACCCACCCAAAATATGTGGTGGTTGTGATAGCAGAAACACCAGCAACAATAGTACTACTAAAAAAATAATGGTATCCTTGTTTCATCAGTGAGATTTCATAAATTCTTTTGAACGTACATGCAAGAAACTTTCCATTTATAATGCTAATTTTGAATGTAGGAATTTCCACTTTTCATAAGCAAGAGAGAACATAGACTAATCTACATGATCGATCACGCATGATGACCCAAAATCATTTTCAAAGTATATATATAAAATACTCGTCTTATTTTTTTTATCACAACTTCAAATATTTGATTACGCTTTAAATCAGTATTTTAGAAAATAAAAATATACACGATACTTGCACACACATGCACAATGACTTGGAGTTTTGATTTGAATTGACACATTTCAAACGTAAGTAGTGGAAAGATGGGTCATTAAAGGCAATTCTACAATGCCACGGAAGGCAAATTTTAGGTGCCTTATGTAGCTCTACCTTTAGTCGTGTAATGACTAATGGTGGTTATAAAACCCCCTTTAACCTGATCCGAATTCAGTTCCAAATTCAGAACTTAAATCGCAGATTCTAAAAAAGGGGTTACCGATGGCCTTCTTATGAAACAGTGATAAATAATTGAATCATCAAACATAGAATCCAACAAAAATCACTAATTAAAAATCTTAAGAAAAAAACTCAAAATTATAGTTGTAGGGAATCATTAATTTTGTCTCCGGAACAACTCAAAATCACATAAATGATTAATAAAGGACATTTCAAAAATTGAAAAACTTGAATCTTCAAAGACATATTATGTCGACCTAGGCATTTTTGCGAGGAGGTGAATGGTTTCCGTGGAAACTAGTAACGATGAAGGATTGACAAGGTTGCGACGAGAGTAGATGAGCAAGGTGAAAACGGAGCTAGGGCGTACGATGATGCCACCGTTAACAGAGATGAATTAGTGTGATGGGTGAAATGAAGAAAGGAGGGGGAAAAGTAAAAAGCGGGTGGGATGGAAATTAAGAGGTTGCGACCAAGTATTGAAAAAATGAAGATAAGGAAAAAGAGTTAATGAAACCCTAAGCCCTAAATAATTGGGCCAAATAACAAACTGTGAACTTAAACACACATTAGAATTTCCATTTCTTAGTAAGCCCCCTCATTTATTTGTAAAATGTTAATAATTCAGTGTCATGTGTTCATTTCGTGTGTGGTCTGTGCTCATGCTCGGTCGATGACAAAGAATCATTTAATGGCATGTTAATGCAACACTTATCAATTAAGGTCATTTATATGGAAATTGCAGAAATTTAATTGTTACAAATTAATTTCTGCAATTTTCTAGGTTTAAAATCCTAGTTTCTTATTCTTTTTTTCTTAGTTTTTGTAGGTTAGTTGTGAGTTTTAGTAATCTAGGGTAGTAATCTCCTTGGGGGCATTGGATTGACGCTTACTTATCTATGTCTTGAGAATCATTTCAATCTATTTAATGCTTTCTCTAATGTGCATTTATTGTGCTTGAAAATGGTTGTTGAATTCATTAATGGTGTTAAAAGGTTGAGTATATGAATTTCTTGTATGATTATATGTTAGGGTTTGGAGAAAGTAGCTAATTCTCCATTCCTTTGATATGAAATCCAAGAGCATGAGTAAGAGCTTCTAATATTTTTGATGATTTAATGGATGCTAGATAAATATGATAATGTCGAATTCTTTATCATGTTTTTTGTGTAGCAAATAGGAGAGGTGTATGAACGTTGAACATTATTGGCCAATCTTTTGTGTATACATGAATTGGTGAAATGTTTAGACACAGTGTAGTGTTTATAAGCGTTATCAATCTTGTTGATTCTTCGTGCTTAATGCCATTAATGAGATACCTTTAGGCATTGAATGACTAAAGGGGTCACTAATGAGGTTTAGCTTGAGATGTCGAATTCACTCTTGTAAACTACTATCAAAGAAGGGTGGAAGGTTTATCTTTCCAACAAGTAGTTAAAGTAGTGAATAGGTAGTGAATTCAAGGATAGATAATAGGTTCAGATGCTGAAATCTATTGCCCCCAAGGATATGTTATTTTTAGATTTTGTATCTTTTTATTAGTTTGTTGCATGATTGGCATAGTTATTTGACTTTGCTAGCTATCATGTTTTTTTAATTCCATAAATTAGAAAACCAACACAAACCCCCCATCTTTACATGCTTTTATATGTATGTACATATCTATATCTAGGCCTATATGCACCCTTGTTTAAACCCTTAGAAATATTCCTCTTCTCTGTGGACGACCCCAACTTTCCACTATCTACTTAAATGTATTTTGTAAGAAAAAAGGCTTATAAATTATATCTTTGAGAGGTACGGCGAGGACCTCCCACTGCTTGTGTGGGAACCATGACTCATCATAATATTCATGACGAAATGGATGATCTACGAGGACCACACCAAACTTCCTCAACAATGCAATTATTAGCCTCCCGTATTGAAGGTTTCTCTTCCTCCCCGCTTTTGCCTTGGGCATGTAGCAAACTATAGTGTTCCCGGTTAATTCGGATTCACTTAGTGATGTAATAAAACAACATTATGTTTCCTATAGTTGGCTCAAATGTGTGGATCCTGGATAGCAAGACGCTCATACAAATCCACTTATAAAATATCAGCTGCTCAATGATCAACTTCCCGACATCATAACACTCAGCCCGACCTACCCTGGCTCATCCCTCTAAAAGTAGTTCCTAGCCAAATCTATTGGGCACAACTGGGTTGCCTTGGTAATAGCAGGCCAACTCTAGTGGTGAAAAATCTATAGGAGACCCTCAGCCTTATGGAGCACAAAGTCAAGGGGTTATTATAGGGGCAACCTAAGACAATGTTTATAGTGTATCTTGTGTCCATCACATTAACTCCATTAACCTAGGTTATATCCTTATTACTGAAATTCTTTTCTAGATTAGCATAACATTGCACAACCTCATCATTGTGTACCCTATCTCCTCTAAGGTTAACAATTTCTCCAAATTTTAGTAACGAAAGTAGTGAAGCAAATTGATAAATCCACTAAACGATTACTGGGTACAACCTTAGGATTCGTACACTTAAGAAATTCTAAGAAAATCAACATACCCAGATTTCTGCCTCGTCATTGAAAAATCGAGGTGTTTACCCAACTTCGATAAAAAACTTGTGGCTCCTCATTAATTCATTCCCTGGGTTGCTAGTCCTCCTTCCACCATGGCTACGTGACAAGAATTTTGGTGTAATGTTTTTATTGATTTACGAATTTAGGTGTGTATGGGCTGACTAGGGTCTTGGTAATTTTTTTGATTTGGGGATTGCAATCCTGTTTTTGTTTTTCTTAATACTAACAATGGTTCCAAGTCCGGAACCACTTCCTAGGTTTTATGTCCCAGAACCACTCCCCAGAGATGAAGTCAGAGAACAAAAGTAGTTCCGGTTGAGAAACATCCTCGAGCACAGTTTAATAAAGGCAAGACACGATTCCGAGTTCGGAACTCAAGTCAGAAGGGTTCAAATAGTGGAGCATTAAAGGAAATTTCAAATGAGCCATTAAATGTATTTTAAGGCGCGAGTCCCCCCCCCTCTTTTTCCCCCAAATACTCCAACCCAAACCCTTCTTCCAATGTAAAAATCATCAAATCCTCCACCAAACCTAAGTTTAATTTCTAACCACACCAATAGAGTGCAAACATATTTCACATATTTTCATGGGAGGTGGATTTAGGATTAGGTTTTTGAAGTCATATATTTGAGCTTGGGATACCTATCAAACACTCATATGGTAAGATTGGGTAATTATTTCTATCTTCATTCACAAAAAAGTGTAGTAGACTATATATTTATATGATTCATTGTTATGATGAGCAAAATTATGATTTTTCCTGACTTTTTGATCATTATAATCACATTAATATAATTGGTTTCGACCAAATAAATTATTATTTTCTATGTTTTAGTTTACCCGAGGGAAGATATTTGATTTTATGGATGTTGCAAGGTAAAAAATATGGTTAAAAAGGTCTCAGGATCATATATCTTCGCAAACTGGGAATGCCGAGACAACAATTAATGGAGATGAGGATGGGGAGGGGCCGGATGTGGTTACAATTCTAAGACCCATTGTAGAACTATAGAAAGGAGAATGGCTAGAAAGGAATTTACATTGTTGGTTTTCAATAAAAATGGGTCGCTCCTTGTTGGTAGAATGCGCCAAATTGTCTAGTTGGGTAGGAAAGATCGATAGCACAAGAGTAGAAATCTATTATGATAATTAGCATGAAGTTCCTAATAATACAATGAGACGTTATGCACTAGTGAGGAAAGAGGTCATTAAAGGTAGTTATATTGGACCAGAGACAATACTTTCAAAGTTTCTTCTCTGATTGCGCTTTGATCGTGTCCGATTAAAGGTGGTTCCGATAACCCCCTCAAAAAACACACAATAAAGGAGAGTTTAAACCACCTTTGAAATGCCGAAAGAACCACCTTTAATTGGTTCCGAACTCTAAACCAAAGTTGCCTCCCTCGGGCCTGGATAAACATTCCGAAATCGAAACGTTATGTGGTTCCAGACTCTTAATCAAATTCTGAGGCCAAATTCATTCCTATGGGGAGGGACTTCCCCTTTCAGACGCACAATCCGTTCCTTCTCTGTAATTTCAGGCATTTTTTGGGTGGTAGATTTTTTTTGAGTTTGGAAGACAAATCGGCTCGTACAATATTAAAGGGAAAAATTTAGTTACAAACTTGAAAACACCCTCGGCTCTAATAATAAAAATGAAATTTGTGTTCATATTCCAGGCTCAAAATATCTCTCATTCCACAGTCATAATTGTAACACAATACACGACTTTATTCTACAAGCTAAAAAAATATGTAGAAAATGGTAACTAATGAAGCAATAACTATAGATAGGAATAGAAATAAACACAATTCTATTCCAAAATTTCATATCACACTAATTTATCTAATATGCGGTTGAGAATGAGATGCTTAGAAAAACAATTCCTTGCGTTGTTGACTTCTTATTTCAAATAGGGCCTCGTTGACTTTGAAAGAAGATATGAGCGCAAGGTTGTAGAAAATATTATGTTGAGATTGAGTGACCCTCCCCCTTCCAGCATCATTAAACCAATCAACGAACCTCGGAAAATCCGGCAACCAATAACTGAGAGGGGTTCTGTTACTAATTAAATATAGATATTTATTTGTTGCTCCCGTTCCTACTACTATACTAACAAGAATGGTAGATAGTGGCAAGTACCGGGGTCGTCCACATAGATGTTAGGAATATAATAATTAACTAAACACAACCGTGGTTGGGTCGTCAATCCGACCACGTGTTCGGAATAAAAACTATTGATAAAACAGTCATTTGGGCCTGGAGGGATTCATACTAACATCTACTAACACACAAATGAAAATAGAATAAATATATAAACTACACTCGGGGAAGATTTGAGTAGCATGATTAATGTAATTTCGATCTTCGATTTAATCACCTATAACAATAAGCCCATTCTAGTGTTTGTTTCACGTAGTGCGGTGAATGGTCAAAACTTCCCCTTATCTGTCACATAAGGGTACGTGTATTGAATCATCCATCGTCCTAGCATCCGCAACTAGGAGAGTGAAACAATGGAAATGACTCATTGTGCAGTTCTGTTTCTCCCCCGTGCGATTAAGTCTAGGGTGGAACACTACGAACCCACTACCCTTAAGCCTACAAAGGCAAAGGAAGTAGGAATCTTATCGATGGCTCTAGGATCACCAAAGTAATCCTAGCTTTCTACTTTAGCTATCTCTACATGCAACCCTTCTGACTGAATAGTCGGCTAACTAGAAGATGATCGATCGTAACGTTAACAACGGTAACCTACGTTCACACACCCACATGGTTATGGGCCCATCGTTACCCCAAGTGCATCTAGGTTTCCCTTCTGGGGGTAGAAATAGTGAACCAACATGAAAGTACATTTTGGTGTGTGCGAACTAAGTGTGACAATCATGCAATTCACAAGAATATTAAGAACAAGTCAACATATAATACTATAGCACATAGAATAGGTCGATCTGTGAAATTTCACAAAGTGAACATCAAAACATGAGTACAAATATTATCCCCAAGTAAACTCCCAACTCCCTAAACACTGACCCAAATATTTCATTGGATTCAATACTTTTGGGTAAAATAAAAATAAAGAGAAGAAAGGAAAATAAGCTAGAGAGAAGGAAGATTGTTTTCTCTCTCTCTCTAACCTACTCTACAAGATGAAAAGTGGGCATAAACTTAAACCATAGTAGATATAGATCCATATATAGTAGCACAACATTAGGCCTAAAATTAGGCCAAAATGGCCAAAAACTCCAGTAGTCGCAAACGGCACGAGGTTGGAATCTTGCACGGTCCGTGGTGGCCGAGACCCCACTTGTGCAAGTGTAGAAGGCAGCCTTGGAACGGGTCATGGCCTCGTGCAAGCACATCCCTTGTTAACCGGCATGAGCTTTTGGTTGGCACTCCATGTTTAGCTTTTTGATTTGCATCCCGTGTCATTTGGCGCATCGCGTTGGCTAGAACCTTGTTTTGGTTGGTCTATTGGCACGGGACATGTCGTTCTTCACACCCCGTGGGCTGATCTTTGCATGTTACTTGAAACTCCACGGACCGTGTGAAATGAAACGTTCTGCGCCCATACTTAGCCAAATTCTGGAGTGAAAAGAATACATAGGGCTCCAAAGCGATCGGCCGCGAACCGTTAAGTTGAGCTCTCATGCTGGTCTTGTGTGGTCCGTGACGACGGTAGCTGGTTTGGCTAGTTTACTTGTTCGCTCTACTACGGATGAACCATTGATCCAATTTGGGGATTCTTGTAGTCCGCTCGAGAAGCTGAATCCAATAGTGCCACCTTTAAGGACTGATACTCCTCGGATCTTTCCCAGAACTTCGTGCAACATCGGAAAACCATCCCTCCATTTCTTCCTTAGCCTTCTTGAACTTTGAAAACATCTTTCTTGGGCTAAATTTCATCTACTAACACGCTTTGGATTCCTTGCCCTTCAATCTACTATCATTCTCGTGAATGGCCTATAATATCTTCTACCATCCTTGCAAATAGCCTTGAAATATCTACTATCACCCTCGCAGATGGCGTTCTACGAAAAAATGATAAAAAGTTCTCTTGAGAAACCTACTAATGAGATGAAAAAGGAAGATCTAGGTTCCCGTGAATACAAAGTGTCCCTTAGTTTCAATTAAGTCTACAAAACTCAGGATTTAGACCAGGAAACCAATAATGGTCGTCTAAACCCTTTGTCATCTAAACCTAACTAAAACAAGCAATCAACCAAACAAAAGATAATAATAAATGTGTCAAATTCAATAGCTAACATACGAATAAAGGTGCATATCATTAAGACACTATTAATGTTTAATAGAACCAAATGTATAATTACCTAGTCAATTTTAAGTAAATCCAACTTTACTGCTTATATGTACTCTACTGCGTAAAATATTAAGTAATAGCCGCATTCTGACATTTGTGCTTGTTTCTTGAACTGAATGAAACCATCATAAAATTTGAGTTGAATAGAAACACATAAATAAAGAACCTTTAGTAAAAAAAAGCAATTGCACCATAAATCATACGTTGATTTCGACCACATCCATTTTGATTTCACTTTATCGCTATGTCCTTCATAACAGACCCTAAAATATTGACAAATGCTTGCGATGGTTTGAAGTTCAAGGGATCCATCCAACACATCTGTTTCTTTGCCGGAACAATCATGATCAATCGCTAATGGTCTCTAAATAAAAAACAAGCGCAAATTTACATTCGTAAAATTGCGTAAATGATGTTTGTAAAACTAATTAATTTTGTAACTATAACCTTTCAATGTAAGGGGAAATGAATAATTTCTTATCCTTCCTCCCAAAATTGCAAATGTAGTCTGTTCTCTCTTAGTTTGTACAACCAATTTCTTGAGTCATCACCTGGCACATTATCCAACCTATCCCTTCTTTTGATTATACAAAAAATACATGTACCTTGAAATTAAGAATTTTTTCACATTAATTGTAAACAATTTGAAAGTAAGAAATTGAAAAAATGAACTGAATATATTTATATTGGACTCACAAAGTGTATATGGACATTAGCGTCTGATGAACTTTCTCAAATTTTCATAGATATTAAAAAGCATTCCATAGCGCGATGATATCATGCTTCCCTCTAAATATGCAATAATTTCCAAGAAATGCGTAAGTTAAGTTGCATTCATGTGGTTGGATCCAATTGTATAACACTCGTACGAAGGAAGGTAAGTCTTTCGGGACTTTTGCTCTTGGAACCGATTGTCTAATCTTGCCTGGTGTTGTTTGGAATAGTTTAAGTGTCCTTTGTGCTAGTTTTGGTGTAGTTTGGACCGCTTTAGCTGTTATTTGTTTTTTGACTTTAAATACCTATCTTTAATAGGATCCACATATATAAGTCCACGCGGCCACAATGGAAACATTCCACTGGGTGACCAACATTCTTGTATTCTCCATCCATAATTGGAAACGGGGCACCCCTCACCAGAGCCTTCTTTAGAGAAACTCTCGACAATCCTTTTGGAATTGGTACAGTGTGATAGTGTTTCATTAACTCATGTAAAACTCCATCAGCTACGTGGAGTTATCTACCATCTACATCGTTATCAATGTATAGCTCACAAACATGTGAACCATAAAATGCACCAATTATAAAAATTGTCAAATATGACATGACCTTCGTATGAACGATTGATAAATTTAAATGTGTACCTTTTTATCACTTGCGAGAATGGCCTTGTCGATGTTTTTGGCTACATCTATAAGAGTTCGAATGATAACCTACTAATTAAACTCAGCATCTTCGAGAGAATGGTGTGATCCTCTTGATGGGGGAGTCCAATTGGGTGTCAAATCATATAATTTCTTGGGAAGAGCTAGCTTGGTGTACTGGATCAATTTCTGAATGAGAATGTCTTGTTGCTCAATTCTTTTCTCTTATTTAAGCGCATGTTTTTTCAATGTGTATATATGTGATTGTTGTACACCACCATAGCATCGAGTAATTCTAAATACCTTTCTATATTTCATGAACGCACCCACTCCCCTAACACGCCCCGGGTGATCGTGTTTTCTTGTTACCTTTCAAAGGATGTCGTGCTTAAATGTGGGTATGAATTTCCCTTCTAATTCATTATTCTTTACTTTTTTCCAAAGTGATTAGAATTTAGATCAAGGTTAGAACATGTGAATGAATAATAAAAAAAAGCTGAAGGGTTACCACTCATTCCATAATTTCTTTTTCGTCCTCCTTCTTTTACATACCCTTCTTGTTTTACCAGCCTTGGATGAATAGATCCCTCCTATCCATCTCATCCACGTCCATGGGTTGTACCATAGCCCGTGCTTCTTCTTCGGTCATCCAGCCTCGATTGCAATTTCAACATATTTCTCAACACATTCTTCCACTTACTTCATTGCCGCCAATCTGTATCCCTCACAGCTTAAACGGTGGGAATTACATTCTAAGATGCAATGCACTATTTTTCTTTTCTCGTACCCCATGTTAACACTAAAGACTCCTTAATCTAAATTCTTTTTAAATTTAATTTAATTTTACTAATGTTAAAATCATTCTCCAAAGCCTTTTTCTTGTGGATCTCCCAACTCTTTGGTTGAATGTGTGTGTACATTATCCACGGGCGATCACCTTTTTCCAATAAAAATATGTAGTCCTTAGACATCATATTTGTGTTCTCGCCAACTTTTGCACATCATGGTCATTGCCTTATTCATTACATATACCATATCTAGGGCTTTGACTTCAAAGAGTCTCTATGGGAATTTATAATGATGGGAGTTAATGGGGAGAGTAAAATTTTAGAATAGGAGAATCAGAAATTAGGTGGCGAACATCACTATTGCCAATAACGGTACCTTGCACTCCATCCATAGGATCTTCTTATACTCTTTTGGTACCTAATGCCAACTATCATACCGAATATCTACTCTTGTTCTTCTAATGTTTGCGACCCAACTAGACCATTTTGCACGATCTTTGGACAAAAACTTGCCCGGCTTGTTGAAAACCAACAGAGTTAACTCTTTCCTAGTTATCATATGTTATAGTGTTCTACAATGTGTTTTGGCTATTCCTACCTCGTTGGATGCATCATCATTATCACAACCAGATCCCATTGTTTTGGGATGGCTATTTTGCAAATGTGACGCACATCACGAGTTCTTTCGTTATACATTATTGAACCTACAACAACAAATTCTCCACAAAAGGATGAAACTAACTTCATAGAACAAAGTTTGCTAAGAAAATATGAAGCATGATATCTGCATGAAACATCTTCCAATTAGTTCACTATGAAAAATTATTCATTAGGTTTTCAAAACCCGGGGTACGACATAGGTCACATTCAATAGGATTTTAATAAAATAAGAAAAATATTTAAGAGATGTAAAAAAACCAACCATCTGAGAATTAATTTTTTAGCTTCAAATAATCTAGGGTTTTACGACACTAACCTTGACAAACACAAGTGGGAGCTTCAATTTCTTGAAAGTTTGCTCACCTTCAAGAAATATGCCTTATTGATGATCTTCTAGCTCAAAAAGGATAAAATAAGTCTAATACAAAGAAAAAAGAAGAGGAATATAAGAGTAGTTAACATTAACACTTACCTTTAATCATTATTTGAAGAAATCTTAGAGAAGAGATGAAGAGAAATGGGTTAAAGGTTTCAAGAGGTTTTTGTTGGGGAGAAATTGTGGGAACTTGGCGGGTAAATACGCTAAGAAATATCATCTTTATGTTTTTTTCCCGTCAGAATCACCTTCCGAGCTTGGAAGAATAAGGGTTCTTCATAAGTAACCCTCTGAGCAGGTTCTGAGTTTGGAACCTGTTATAATATTTTTTAAAAGGCAATTCCTAACAGTTCATTCGATATTTGAAAAAACTTCCACAGTTCCATCTCCCCATTTAAAACCTAACCACTGCCACCTTAACCAAATTACCAATCCAAACACAATGTTGAAGCTTAGATACACAAATAAGAGTACCGGCGCAACGAGTGATCGGAGCCATCGACCATTCACTGAGATTGAGCTATTCGAGCAATTTTTCAATAAAAAAAATCTAGAAAAGAGGTATGTAAAATTATCCAAGCGTAAGGTAATTAATACTAAAGATATTTGTGCATCATCAATTGAAGATGTGAGCCTACGCTAAATGTTAGACTGTTTCGAAGATCATAATCTCGAGAATTTGTAATGTTTAGGGGGAAATGTTTATGAGGACGAGGTTATTCAATTTTATGCTAATTTAGAATTGAGCATGAATAATGGTGATGTAACTTTGATGAATTGAAAAATATCTGTGGTTACTAAGTAATAAAATCAATGAAGCCCAGGTAGCTCCTACACCTCCCTTGAGAACTTGAGACCAGGTGATCCCCGTGGCCCACTACAAATGTATTACCAACAGACTTGGCCAACGATCATCAAAACTACACCAACGATCATCAAAGCTACACCATTAGACCCCGAAACTATGGATAGGAAATACTTTAATAGAACTCCCGGTATCAGACCTGGCAGCGAGTTATGATATAGGGGTTTTGACGGTAGAGCAGAGACATATTTACGAGTGCGTATGTTTGGAAGTTTTGCCTAAGGGTGGGCATATGTGAGCCTACTATTGGGAATCTTATGCTAATCTACTATATGATGGAGGGTGTGAAGATAAACCTTTGTTTCACTATTATTATATGCATGCTCAAGGTCACAATACCAAAAAATAATAATTTTCCTTACAGTGGCTTGATCATTGCTGTGCCCAAGAAGGTCGGCGTCCTGCAAAATGATCGACCTATCCACATAGAGTTTTATGACGAGGCGTAGGTTCGACATAAACAATTGTGGATTAGAAATGACAATAAATGAGAGCAGTGGGTTTCTCCGGGATAGGCGGTGAAAACACAAAAAGGCTAGGGAGTTGGAACTTGATAGAGCTGAGGGATCGGGATCTTGTAAGTATATAACATTATTTACTATTTTATAGTAGAATTTGTCACATCACTAAATTATTTCTAATTAAATACGTTGAATTTGTTGTTGTTGTGCAGGTTCCCAGAGCAGCTGGAAGACTATCATATGAGGTACCTCAATTGTATACATGTTGTCGTTGAAGAGATCTCTGAAATGTTGGCTTTTAGGGAGGCTCAAGGACTCCAACTAGAACTAAGCGGAGACAATGAAGGAGCCACAAAACTTTGAGCTATTTGACAGATAATGAGGTCGAGGTCGAGGTCGGGCCAAATGATGGTGGGAGCCAAGAGGTGGGGCCAGCCAATGGTGGGAACCCAGAAGATGACCATGGTACTGATATTGAGGGCATGTTTGAATATGTTTAGGCCGTTTGATCTAGATTATAATTTTGATTAAACCATAATGGTTTATTTGCTTGCATATTTTATAAGACTTCTAGATAAAATATGTGGAAACCTAGTTAAGTTTGGAATTGTTAATTTATTTTGAATGGATGAATTTGGACCAATTATATGGTCATTATTTAAAAATTGGTTGGTTTGTGTTGGAATAATGTCCTTCAGTCAATGTGCATTTTCCATATATAGTTGGAGGATTAATTACGGAGATAATTAAT
>JAULKK010200966.1:0-15923 GCA_032355705.1 Rubia peregrina | reverse complement strand
AATCTGTGGAGATAAATCTCACACTTATTGAATAACAGAAACATAAATTAAAATAAACTGTTGTTCCCCATCTCCCCGAATGGGAGATGGGGAAAAGATTGAAGAAGGAGGAGGAGGCGGCGGCAAGGGTTTTTGGAGGAGAGGGTTTGGCAAAATTAAACTACTAATTAAATCTCCATCAATGACTCTAAATATTAACTTTTAATTTGTCATTATTATACGTAGGTAAACATAAACATGTTTCTTGAACAACGTGATGATGATTATAGTGCAAATCTAGCTGGGACAGAGCAAGCATGTAAAATTATTACCATGTTATATGTTGTTGGATTCATCGTAACATGTATTTTTAAATTATTATTTTTTTCTGAATTTTTTATACACTTAAATAAAAAATATTAATTATTGAAAATTTGATTCATTTAACATTCCAAGCTAAACATATGCCAATCCGTTTTGGACGGACGGAGTATTTTGTTATTAATGGTGTAATGGACATTGCGTATCTCGGTCACATCCAATTAAAGAATGAAGAGAACGTGGGGTGCTGCTGCCTGGTGGGTGTGGGCCTTGAGGACAAAAGAAGAGAAAAGTGGAGCCCATCACCGCCCATGCGCACGCTGTCATCCCTCCCCCTCTACCTCTAAAACTCCTTATATGAGTCCGGACCTAACCCTAAATGCTAAGTTTGCTTGTGTATACTCTATACTCCCCCGTCACATCTCAAATTCTCAAATTGCACATAATTTTTTTACGCTCATAAAAAAACTTGTTTAATCGTTAATATATTTAACTATGTATGATAACGATAAATAAAAAGTTACTTTTAAGAAACTACTTGTTTATACATCTATTCAAATGCGTGATCAAAGTTGGATAGTGAATAGTGACATAAATTGAAGTGTGCAGTTTGAGTTGAGACAGAGACACTAGTGTAGGAAGGGCCTATTAAATGTAGTTATATCGACAATTTAATTAAAGGCACTTTCTAAGTTCCTTCAACGGCTCTTTCTAAGTGCCTTTAATGATTCCACCTTTAATGAATCAGAAAATAAGGCACTTCAAGGAAGCGCCTTCAAAAATTACAATTAAAGGCGGTAAATAAATCACTTTTAATTTGATGATATAACCGCCTTTAATAGGATTCTTCCGAGTCTGGAAACTATTTCTCACCTTCCCAAAAAAAGTTGTCGAAAACCAGCCAAACGAGTAACATAGATCTAAAAAAACAAATTTAATCAACAGAGCACCAAATACTAGCACAGCACCAAAAACATCAAAAACCTAAATTAGGCACAGGAGATAGATCTAAAACATAGATCTGAAAAAACACCAAAAACACAGTTCACCAAAAATACAGTTCATTAAAAACATCTGGCACAGAGAAGCACAACAGCAAAAACAGCAACGGAGGCGGAGGACGAGCCATCCGTGGAGCTTTATGGCGGAGGATGGAGGAAGCGGACAAGGGACACCAGCTCTTTCTCCTGCAACAAGCGAGAGGCAGATGAGCAGAGGCGAGCGGATGAGAGTGAAGGCGGCCGACGGGCATACTTCACGGGGGACTAGCAGAGGCAAGAGATCGACCGACGGAGGTTGGAGGCGACAGAGGGGTGTGAGGCAACAGATTGGTGAAACATCGATGGGGTGAGGTGGCGGATAGGCCAAAGGCGACGGAGGGGTGAAGCGGCAGTGAGATGAGGCGTCGGTGTGGTGGAGGCTACATGGAAGAGTTTCTAGCAGATGGGAGCATTTTAGCTAGGTGAAGGGGGAGAAACTGGTAAATAAAATAGGGTTTCACATAATTAATGGGCTAAGGGGGCAGAATATATGGTTCACCCTATTTTTGGCCTAAACATGAGCCAACTAAAGGCGGTTCTAAATGTAGAACTACCTTTAAAATAAAGAGGGGAGCTGGGAAAGCATTTCCGAACTCGAAAAAGCGCTATTTCCGAACTCGGAATTCGGACCTTAATTAAAGGCGGTTCTAAAGGCGGAACCACTTTTAATTAGTCAAGAACCACCTTTACAGGGATTTCCGAACTTGAAAATGCCTCCAGACCTCCACGATGTCTTTAATAGACCTTTCTCTACTAGTGAGGGAGTACGAAATTCATAATCATGATCATGATTCTTCAAAAGTCAATCCTTGGAATTAATTAATATTTAAAAATTAATTATTAAATTGATAAATTTAATAACACTACACACTATACAAATATAGTTTTTTAATCAACTTAAACTAAAGAGAGGTTTATTAGAAATTTAAATAAAACAAGAGAATACTAATATATTTTTGAGTAGATCTCCTGACAGGCAACATGTAATTAAGTTATAGACAGTTAATTCACTGTATTTTTCACTTATATTCAATATTTGTTAAATTACATACTAAATTTAAAATTTAAAAAGTTTTTTTGAAATTAAATATTATTATTTTTATGTAATATTTCTTATACTTTCACATTCCAACACAACTTATTAAATGTTTTAAACTATCAAATACCATATTTAAATTAAAAGTAGAGTGATATGTACATTAACTTATAGATAGACCACCTTTCGTGAGAATTTTATAAAAAACAATTATACTATTATGTTAAGTCATCAAAAAGAGTATAATATGTTATTTATAAAGGGCCAATTCAAAGCATCTCCGGCCAGCCACGCACACCACGCGTCGCCGTCACACCGTCACGCGCCGGGATTCCGTTGCTGAGTGAACTAACCGGCGTCTCATCGTGCATTTGCGCTTCGCCGGCCACACGCTCGGCCTTTCCGACGCAGCTCCACCGGCGCGTGTCCGGGCCGCGCCGCCACGCCACCACCGCATCCAGGACCGGTTTCGGGTGGTTTCTGAATTTGAGTTCTTTTCTTTTTTATTTCAAGTCAGATGGAATATGTGCTTAAATTGGGTATTTTTGTTTAACTATCTGGACTAATTTATCAAGTATTCTATGTCTATCTGTTTGTTTTCCCTGTAACTGGAATAGTGTTTCCCCTGTAACTGGAATAGCTGGCCAGATGGAAAACCCCTTGGGCTTCTAGTCTCTACTCTAGTAACAGTGTATGAGAAATCCCAGTCAGGTTAATCTTGACGACTTAATCTCGGCGTCTCTGTCAACGTATTTAGACTGGTAGACTTTGGTAGGCTAGGACATTACAGTTCTGGTTGATACAAGTTAGAGATTTACCTGCTGGATAGTTAGATGTTCTAGGGCATTAGACTTTAGGATGTTCAGATGTATTCCATTGCCTTTTTAGTTGTAGCTATAGCGTGTTACCGCGCTTCAGATACGGACTAGGTTTCAACTTATTCTGTAATCTCACAATTTGCTTCACTTTGAGGAAATCATATTATTAGGGTTTGGGGAGCCTAATAAATATCCCCCCACCAATGGTGGTTTAACTTTTAAAAAAAGATGTCATGTGCACTGAATCTCCAACAATCTCCTAGACCGTAGTTCGTTACACGTTCACCACAAATACTATGCCAAGAGGTTTCAATTATCTTATCAACTTATATAATTCAATTACAATAGTATATAAAATATTTATATTTATATAAAATAATATCATTTTTATTTATAATATAAAATGATAAATTAATGATTTTATAAGAAAATATTATTTATTTTATATTAAAATATTATAACAAATAATATTATTAAAAGGTGAGTTCATATGAAAATTATATTTTTATTTAAATTTGACACATATACAACTCGAAAAATAATAATATAATATTTTATACAAATTATAATTAAAATATTATATTTTTCAAAATAATTATAAAGTATAATTCAATTACAATTAAATAATAATAAAAAACATATTAGAGGGCGCATTTAGAGAATGCGTCCTCTCTCTTTTTTAATCCAAAATCAGGGAAAAAGTTTTTTTAAAAAATTATAATAGAGGGCACATTCACTAAATGCGCCCTCCCTATTTATTTCCAATTTGAAATTTCACACCATTTGCATCTAATTCCGACTGAATTAACCTCAATCAACAAAGAACTAAGGTAGACTGGACATGTATTTTGTATTTCGTCAAATTCGTTTTGCTGCAAACAAAAAGCAACACCCCTGCAGTTCAGGAGAGATGCATCAGTCTATCACTTTTGTGTCAATCTCCCAGTTATAATTCTGGTATTCAGATGCATGGGCACGCGAAGTCCTGGTATTTTTCAGGTTCTTTATGCACTACTAGCTTAGATTGTGGGCATGCTTCGACACCTATCTTTCCTTTGAAATGACCACCCCTTCGTCAAGGAGGATACTCCCACTTTCCACATGAACTGTTATCTTTTCTCTTTACCTCGTGATCTGCAGGAAAGTGATGTCCACACAAATATTGTTCTACTTCATCCTGGAGGTTTTCGTATTCTACTACAAACATGCTGAGTAAGTTTTGCATGAGCTCCGCTTCTTTAAGTTGGTTGAAAATTCTTTTGTCAGTGCATGCTTCATGCTCAGCTGTGATTGGCTGGTCTTATGTACAGGTATGCAACTCCATTTGATACCACTGTGGCTCTGGTTGGTGCTGAGAGTCCTTGAGACAGTCGAGGCGCACTGTGGTTATGATTTTCCATGGAGTCTCTCAAAGTTGTTGCCTATCCTAAAACTTGTATAGCACTTTGACTTTAGCATCAAGTAAATACTCAAATCTGTTTGCAGTGCTGATTTTCATCACCGTCTGCTCTACACAAAGTCCGGAAACTAATCATTTTAGAATATTGTTACCAAAATTGGGTTTTCATGTTCCCATTGCAAAGAAATCAAGAGATATCACGTTATTGCACAATGATACATTAAAAACAGATTTTTGATTCTGCTATCTTATTTGGCCAGGATCAAGGCTACAGGAAATTGAAGGCACTGAAAACCACAGAAAATTGACCGTCAAAAGAGAAGAGAGTATGTGTTTTTTAGCGTTTATTACTACTACTTCTGTTATCTGTTGCTACTTATAGGCTTACATGTGCATTATTACTATTAGTGTGGATAGGGGAGTTGAATGAAGCTAGCGCCATCTATTTCTATTCTCATCTTCTGTGATGTTCCCCTTTGATTTTTTTTACTCAAGCAGGCATGTTTGTGACAACAATCTGGTCCATTAATCATTTTCACACCTACTATTGGATTAAGTAGTTATGTGGGCTCATTTATTGATTTGTACTGTATTAGTGTGAGAAAATAGGGCTGCAATTTTTTCATGTTGGATTGTTTATTGGTCCATCCATGAAAAATTAGTGCACTCTATAGGATGTAACTTAGTTGAAATTGGAGTTCTCCAAATTGTGTTTTCCGAAGCTAATGAAGAACGACCAAAGTACCTACCAAATAATATTAATCATTTCTTTGGGTTTGGGACCTTTTTCTTAAAAGTAAATGAAGTGAGGGCTAAGACTAGTTTCGAAAAGGTTGGACAAACATACATGGATTCCCATTGAAGAAACGAACAAACAACTCTCATTCTCATTTAAACAACTTACAACTCGCATGGAACAAGTCCACCAACGTAGAACACAAAAGCTTGAATAACATAAAACAGTAGCGTCTTAAAAGAGTTTAATTATTCACACCTTCATTCATCTTTCGTTCTTGACATTTATTCATTCTTCTTTCTTGACAATGATGATACTTATTCCTCCATAAGCATACAACTTTATTGTAAACACCATACTTATCGTACTCACTAAACACCATACTTATCATTACCATGCTCAGTTCTTCTTGAGGTCAACAAGGATGACACTTATGTTTTCAGTGTTGACCCAAGTCATGGCTAGCATTGTTAACAGAGCAGAAGCTTTAAAGCAAGTTTTCTGGGTCCCTCCTCAAACCTGAAACAGGTGTGGACTATGTTACATGCGGTCTCATTCGAGGTCCCATAAGCCATCGCTGGCTAGTATCAGATAATCATCTTCATCTGTTCGATCAAGGATAGTCACCTCAAGCTCATAGCTCACAAACGGTTTCAGATAAGTGTCACCTTATCAAATCAACCACTCTAAAAAAATGTGAGAAAATTAAACGATTTAGTTTATTAAAAGAGAAAAGATAAATAACTCACTACCTATAGCTCTTGACATGACCAGGACACCTTGGATTCGAGGACCATCCCATGATATAACACGTCCACCAGTAGCTTGGATTCGCTCTAGCTCATCAGGACGATTAGGCTATAAATTATACACAACAAAAACCTTCAATTTACATTGAATTATGTTTAATAATAAAACTCATAAGGATATCAACCTAGTAAATTACCTTGTGGTCGACGGACAAGGGAACTAGTGCACCAACTCGATAAAGAACCGCCCTGCAATCCCCACAATTGGAGATGATTATCTGAGTTGGAGTGACCATGGCTACTATGACAGCTGATCCAGCAGCGTCAAACTCGGGATTCTATAGCAAGCAACGACAAGGAGTATCACCATTGAAACTCACATTCGTCTCAAGTGTGGTGGCTTTTTCATCCATACGTTTGAAGCTTCGTTTCGTGTCTTCCTCTCATTTGCAACCCACTCCTCTCGTGTTATCATTAAGCATCTCCTCCTTCATCAGCTCATGCAGAAAATCTTCACATCTACTGGCCACCTGCATTAAATGAATGCTTATTTTAAATTTATGTTCACTCAAGCCATAAACAAAAACAAATTTTGAGATGAAAACACATAGAAAATAAAAATAAAATGCACATATGTAAATTTACATACATGTGAACAACCGTGACCGTCAACACACCAAAATAATGGATGCCTTCGGCACTTGCACTATTTTCATTTTCACCTTGGCACAACGACGTATGAGTTGTTACAGCATCCTTCATATCCCTTCGTCTCCCACAAAGAGAGGTGGCTTCAAATTTATGAAATCATGTATATGGTACCGCTATAGTATTTGAAGTATTTTCCTTGAAATGGTGTTGAAAGTCTTTACCTGTCACAAATAGGGGTGGATCCGAATTTAGAAAATCATGGATACGGTGTAGTTACTGGATTATGAACTCTGAAATAGTAATGAAATCCTTTACCTGATTCGTGATAAATTATCCCTGATCTTGCCAGCCTAAAATCCCCTGACTCATCTGCCTGATTAGAATCCATGCTTAGCCTCCTCCTCAAAGCTACATGCAAACTATCTATAAATCTAAAAAGACTATTATTCTTAGGTATATCCGCCATATACCACACATTCTCACTATGAATTTAGACACACACCATATATAATTAATGCACAAACGCACTAAATTTATAGATAAAAAGGATGGGAAAATGAAGGGGAAAATCATTTATTTAAAACAAACCATTTGCATATCCATACGTGTTTAATCTTTCACATGTAGCTACACATACATTCCACACTCTGTACACTGCAAGTGTACTGTTTTTTCTATTTAGTACCTTCAGAAAATGTACTTATCAATCTAGACCGTTCAAAAATCTGCATTATCGCTGATGCATATAAATTTGACACGTGTATTGGGATTTCATACTTGCCAACTACGTGTACATATCATTTACTTTACAGTTTTTTTATGCATTTGTATTTTGTGTGTAGAGTGTTTCATTTATAACAAATCTCTTTTAATACATTTTGAATACGGTAAATTTTGAGAAATTCTTGTATGCCATGGGGTGTGTTGGCTTCGTGCCGTGCTTGTGCCATTTTTATGCTTATATAATTTAACACTCACTATCATGCTCGTGCAGTTTTCGTGCTTATATAATTTAAGGCTCACTATTATGCTCGTGAATGTCGTGTCGTGCTGTCAACATAAAAGTATGCCCACGATCTACCGACTGGCTTCGTGCTTTTTGTGATGTGCCGTGTCCCTTCCACGTGTTGAATTGTGCATTGACTGATCGAATTAAATCGGGAACTAAATTTAATACTTTGTCTAATAATCTTTTTAATATAAACATAAAATTTAAGTACATATAAAATAAAATTAAATAAATTTACTCAAAAAGGGATATTTTAAAATATGATATTTTATTATAAAATATTGTATGTTGGAATTGATATAAAAATAACATAAATTAAAATTTTGAGTTAGAAATTGAACAACTGAAAATTATAAGTTATTTTATTCATTTATCAATGCATCAGTATTCATTATATTGTTCAATTAATTTAAATTAATTTAATGTATGTTAAATTTCAATTTATAATATTATAACAATTCCAACTTACAATTCATGACATTTTATCACAATATATTGCTATACTTAATGAATTAAATATGCTACCTCTGTTTCGTTGGATGTCGCATCATAGCCTTAGGTGCTTGGATTTAGGTGAATGAAATGAGTGGATAAAATTGAATTGAGAAAGAGAAAAGTAGAATGAGTGGGGAAATTGAAGGAACCTTGCCATAAAAAGAAAGTATGTCAAATCCAGAAAAATAATAGAAAACGAAAATTGTGGCACATCCAATGAAACGGATGGAATATATTGGTGAAAGATTTAATTGATTATTTTTAAAATATAACTAATTTAGAGTTATTATATTATTAAACAATCAAATAAAATATCAATGTGATATATTGAATTTGTGGTTAAGGAAGTGAATTAGAGATTAATAAGGTCTCAGATTCAATACCTACAAACCCCACATTTTTATTAAAATAATCTCATGAACTCTCAAGGCTTTCGGCCCATTAGCACTTGGGCTAGGCTCGGGGAAACCCTCAATTGCCAACTCTAGCCTGCACCAACCTAGCCCCGCCGGTACCCAGCACTTCGGCATCACCCTATCCTCAAGAGAGCCACCCCAACACCTCACAACTCGAGATGCACCACTCCATCTCACTCGCATGAAACACCACCCCAACCCCATCACAAGAGAATCCTAGCTCAGTTATGAGAGAATTCTACCCCGTCTTGCAAGTAACCAATCCAACCACGAGTTGCTCGCAACTAACCCACCTCTGCCACCATCCCAACCATCAGTCCACCACCCAAACCACCACAGGCAAACCAACTCCCCCCAAAAAAAATCTAATTTAATTGAGCAAAACATGAATTATTAAAAAGTAGTGTGTGTATATATATATCTATCTACTGTAACTTAGTAAAATACAAGAAATATAGTAGTTCACTTGTAAACGAAGAAACTCGGTTCTTCAAATGCACTCCAAATTGTGTTTTTTGGGGCTAATGAAGAACTACAAAGTACATACCTTATATAATTAGTCATTTCTTTGGGATGAGAGCTTTTTCTTAAAAATAAATAAAGGGTTAAGAGTTTTAAGAAGGGTGGACAAAAGAACCATAGAATCCATGGATTATTATTCAAAACAACAAATGTACAACTCCCACTCTCATTAAAAACAACAAACATACAACTCGCATGGAACGAGTCAACCAACATAGTACACAAAAGCTTGTAAAACATAACATTCATAAAAACAGTTAAAATGTTAAAGAGTTTAATTATACATGCCATCATTCATCATCTTTCCTTCTTGACATTCATTCATCCTTCTTCTTTTTTACATTCGTGATGCTTATTTTGTCATCCTCCATAAGCAAACAGCTTTATTGTAAACACCATACCATACTTACCATATTTAGTTCTTCGTGAGGTCAACAATGGAAATACTGATATTGTCGCTACTGTTCCAAGTTATTACTAGCATTGTCAACAGAGTGGAGGCCTGAAAACAAGTCTGATCATAAATCTAATCTCCCACTGCAACAACCCTTCTCGGTTCTTCCTCAAGAGTGAAACAGGTCTGGACTATGCTACATAAAGTCTCATTAGAAATGACGTCCCATGACCCATCGCTAGCTAGTATCAGGTGCTCATCATCGTCGGTGCAATCAAGGATAGTCACCTCAGGTTTACAACTCACAAATAGTCTCAAATAGGTGTCACCTTATCAAATCAACCACTCTCAATTAATATGAGAAAAATAAATGATTTTATTTTTCTAGAAATGGAAGAAATAACTCACTATCTATTGCTCTTGACATGGTTAGTACACCCTCAACCAGTGGCGGATGTACATAGAGGTTGGAGGGGGTTCCAGTCCGCGGCAAGAAAAAAATTACTATGAGTAATTTTGAAATTTTCCTCTTCAGCCCCTGCTGGAAAGAAAGTTTTTGGGAGTAATTTTTTTAAAAAAAAAATCATATCAGCCCACTCTAAATATATTTTAAAAAGATTGAATTTTTTTATTTTCTCCTATCGATCGGTCCAGCCCCACCGAAAATATTTCCTAACTCCGTCCATGCCCTTAACACGAGGACCATCCCATGATATAACACGTCCACCGGCAGCTTGGATTCGCTCTAGCTCATCGGGACGATCAGGCTATAGATTATACATAAAAAAACTCCTTCAAATCACATCGTATTTAGTTTAATATTATAACTCACAACAACATCAATTTAGTTAATTACCTTGTGGTCGACGGAAAAGGGAATTGGCATATCATTTCCTCAAAGAACAGCCCTGCAATCCCCACAATTGGAGATGATTATCTGAGTTGGGATGACGATGACTACTATGACAGCTGATCCAACGACGACTCTGCAGCAAGCAACGATAGGGAGTATCACTATTGAAACTCACATTCGTCTCAAGTGTGGTGGCTTCTTCATCCATGCATTTGAAGCTTCATTTTATTTCTTCCTCCCATTTCAAACCCACGCCTCTTATGTTGTCATTGAGCATTTTCTCTTTCACCAGCTCATGTAGAAAATCCTCACATCAGCTAGCCACCTGGCTAAAAATGGATTCCCAAACCATAATTTAAAATGAAAATTTAGATAAAACACATAAAAATGAAAAGAAATAAAGTGAACTTGTGTTAATTTACATACATGTAACAACCATGACCGTCGTACACCCTAAAATAATGTATGTCGTCGGCAGTTGCAGAGTTGTTTTGATTTTCACCTTGGTAGAAAGATGGATGAGTTGCTACAGTATCCTCCATATCCCTCTGTTGCCCACAACCCGAAGTGGTTTCGTGTTATGATAGATGCGATTCATTAGCTGTGATTGTGATATGATTATGATTATGATTAGATATGATTGAGATATGTCTATGTCTAGGTAAGATGTATCTTTAGGTCTTGTACTCTCTATATGTATTCCACTTAATACACACCTCTACTTAGTTAGAGTTTTCCCCTTCACATGGTATCCGAGCAGTAAAGATTCAACTATTTTTCTTCGTAGCACAACTATTGTTCCACTTCTTCCTCATTTACTTATTCCTTCCAAATAAAACATAATTCTTCCCCTTCCCTGCTCTTTATTTCTTTCGAAACATAAACCAACTCCCTACACTCTATTCTCTATACTCTGCATCTCTAATGGCTTTTATCAATAACAAAATTCCATACAAAAAACCGATCCACATGCTCAGCATCAAACTTTCATCGGACAATTTAATGTTTTGGCAAACTCAAGTCGAACATGTTCTCGGCTCTCATGATTTGCTTGGTTTTCTCGATGGATCTCATCCTTGTCCGTCTCTTCCACCCGGTTGTTCCTCTTCTACTACCTTTGTGGATGTTGTCGGCACTTCTCCAACTAAACAGAAAGAATATGAGGTTGTTATTGCTATGCACATTATTGGGGTTACTGAGGATAAGCGTTTGTGTATCCTTCTCCTTTCTTCCCTCTCGCCGGAAGCTATAGCTGAAGTTATTGGCTGCAAGACGTCAAAACAAATTTGGGATACTCTCTGCGCTATCTATCAAATTTGATGCCAATTCAGTATTATGAACCTCTGTGTCCAGGTTATGAGCATTTATCGAACATGTACTATGCATCAGTTGCATCTATGATTCAAGGCGATATTCGACAAGATGGCCACAATGGGCTCTCCCACCACCAACGCCAATCAGGTCATCTGGTTTTTGACTGCATTGGGTACAGATTTCAAGGAATTCAGTGCCCGTGTTCCCATGCCGAAATATGTCGATATTATTGCACAGGATGAAAACTATGAGGTGTTTTTTGCTCAGTTTGGATGGCTTTTAGTCCCAGGCTACAGTGTTTTCTGTTTCAACGCACGACTTAGTTGGGCACGTGTGGGATCACACATAGGCGAGAGACAGCCACTCGTGGGTTCACGTGCAAGTAGGTGACGAGGGTGCGTAAGGCACACGCACTGCCCGTGGTGGTCGCATGGGTGGTCACCGTGGCGGATGTTATTTTTGGCATGATTCCAGTAATTTTCGTGGTTGTGGTAATGTTCTTTAGTGTCAATTGTGTAGGAAAATGGACATGCGGCTTCAACTTGTTATCGTTGGGTTTCATCTTCAACTTGCAGAGTCTTTCCAGTCCCTGCAGTTGGAGCTCACTTCTCACACATCTAACTGGTACATCGATTCCGGTGCAACCAAACATATGAGTTCTACAGCCTCGACTCTGGAGAGTGTAACTCCTTACACCGGTAACTCTTGTGTTTCTGTTGGTAATGGTTATAATATTTCTATTTCTCATATTGGTGATTCTCATATTACACCTACTTTACGTCTGACTGATGTATTGATTATTCTTAGTATTACTAAAAACTTGATTCCATCAGTATGTAAACTCGTGATCTGGGTGTTCTAATCTCTTTTGATAACCGGTCATTTATCATTCAGAATAAAGTCAACAAGGAAATTATGGGCAGAGGTCAACGTGAGGATGAACTTTATATACTGGACCGAGGTGAGGCCGCATTGGTATATTTCATTTAGAATAAGAATGGACGGGCATAATTTGAACTTTGGCATGTTTTACTGGGTCATGTGCACCAATCATATTATTTCCATTTTGAGTAGCTCTGGACTTTCATCTCTCTTTTCTTTATTTCCTAAACCTCAAACCTACGCCTCTTGTGTTATGGTGAAAAGTCACAGGCACTCTTTTGATGAAAAACCCTAAACTTACATCGCATGTTCTTCATTTGATTCATTGTGATTTGTGGGAACCTTCCCCGATTTTATCTGGAAATGGTTTTGCGTGTTATGAAGTTTTAATTGATGATTTTTCAAGATTTTCTTGGCTTTATCCTCTTCATCGTAAGTCAGAATTTGTTGATGTCTACATTCAGCTTGATGCTTTTGTTGAGAATCTTCTTAGCTCGCGTTAAGATATTTCAAAGGGACGAAGGCATTGAGTTTGTTAATACTCATCTTCAAACGCATTTCACTACTAGGGGTATTCACCATTAGATATCCTGCCCTTACACTTCTGAACAAAATGGACGTGTTGAGCGTAAACACCGTCATCTTACAGAAATGGCATTGATAATAGTCTTTCAGTCCCGGTTACCCCTTTCTCACTGGGATAATGCCTTTGCCATTGTGGTTTACAATATTAAATACCTTCCAATGACGATGCTCGATGGAAAGACTCCTTATGAACTTCTTTTTGGTTGTCCTCTAGTTTACTCTAACTTATATCCTTTCGGTTGTCGGGTATACCCTATCACCAGGCCCTATGCAGCGCACAAGCTATCCCCTCGAAGTCACCCGTGTGTGTTTCTTAGCTATAGATCTCAATACAAGGGATTCAGTTGTCTTGATCTATCAAGTGGTTGTGTCTACATCACTCAGCATGCTAGGTTTGATGAACTTCACTATCTCTTTGTTTCTGATAGGCCATCTAGTGCGGCTTTCATGTCTTTAGACGTCTCTACATTTCTGGACCCTGATTCTTCTGATCCTTATTCCGATGAACCAAAGCCTTCTGAGCCACCCTTCCATGTTTGTGCAAATGCACCTTCTCCAAGTTTGCCTTCGGTTTCTCTTATTATTCTGGCTTCTCCGATTGATGATCTAGCTTCATCGGCTTCTACTCCTACTGCCTTAGCCTCTGGCTCGGACCCTGCTTCTCTTATAATGCACTCTGGATCTTCTTTGTCGGTTACCTCTCCTGATGCTTCTTCTAGTCCACCATTTTCTCGGACTCATCACATGACTACTCGACCTCGTACTATTTTACGAAGTCCTCGTCGCCTTGATGATTATGTCGTTACTGGTCTCACTGCTACAGTTCTTACTCACTTAGAGCCTCAGGATTATCGGCTACACTTTGTGATCCAGAATGAGTTATTGTGATGGATGATGAGATGTCCGCTCTCCGACAGCAGCATACTTGGGATTTAGTTCCCCGACTGTTTTGTGTGAATATTGTTGGCTCCAAGTGGATTTTTTGAATCAAGTATCATCCTGACGGTACTGTTGTGCAACACAAGGCTCGACTTGTTGCTCATGGATTCTTGCATTTACTTGGTTTTAACTTTGATCACACTTTCAGCTATGTGGTCAGAGCCTCCACCGTTCATACAATTCTTGTCATCGCTACTCTGCGAAAATTCCCCCTATATCAATTGGATTTCAAGAATGTCTTTTTAAATGGTGTTCTTGATGCTCCAGTTTATATGGCACAACTCGTTAGCTATAAGGATTCCACTCGGCCTGACTATGTGTGTCATATGATCAAAGCCATCCATGGGCTTAAGCAGGCGCTGAGGGCCTGGTTTGAGCTTTTCAGTTCATTTCTTTACTAGCTTGGTTTTATCTGTAGCTCATCTGATACTTCTTTGTTTGTGTTTTCTCGAGGAATTTCCCTTCTCTGCTTGATTTTGTATGTGGATGACATCATTCTTACCGGCAATGATTCTATCATTATTCGGCAATTTATCTCTTGCACTCACCGGGATTTTGCCATTAAGGATCTTGGCTCCCTAAGCTACTTTCTCGGGCTTGAAGTGTCTTCTACTGAATCTGGCCTTTTTTTAGGTCAGATGAAGTATTCTCGAGAAATTCTTCGTCGAGCTGGCATGATCATCAAGAACATGATCACAAAAGACCTTCCGTAAACACCTTAAACTAGAGACTTAGGATATAACTCCTAAAGCATCATCCTAACTTTCTTGCCAACGAAGCATCCATTATTATTACACAAAAGCTTAGTCTATTACAAATATGAGTTTCAAATGTGCTAAAAAGAGATGAGCATATCACTCATAAGGATACATAAATTCATTAGACTCAAAATAGGTTACAAAATGAAAGATTTAGTTACAAAAACCGAAAATGGTTATCTAAATCTCTTAGGATGTAAACCTACCTAAATCTAGCAATCTTCCAACAAAAGGATAACTAAAGAGATGTTAAATGCTTCGAAAAATACATGCATTTGGCGTCTCATCAATCATTGAGCTTAAACTGGAGCCAGGAACATGGATCTTGTCTCTAGAACAAATTCATCATGAAATCTTCTCTCATTACAGACAGGTTTATGAATATCAGGATACATATCCAATTATGCCTGACTTTCACTTTGCTCAACAGGATATCATTAACCTCATAGGAGCTAAGCTAACAATGCCACAAACGATTATGCTGGATGAACCTTTTTCTGAACAGGAGGTCTGGGAAGCAGTTAAAGGAATGAAATCATGGTCTACACCAGGAGAGGGTGGTTTTCCTCCAGGGTTTTACAAAAAAACATGGGAAATACATAAGGGAGCCTCTTCTTAAATTTGTTAAGGATTTTCAGGATGGACAACTAATGAGAAAATATTGGAAACTCACTCTAATCATCCTCATACCAAAGGTGAAGATTCCAATCTTGCCAAAAGATTCCATACCGATAAGTTTGTGTAATACAAAATATAAGATTCTGGCCAAGCTATTGCAGAACAGGCTCAAGAGAGTGATAAAGGATCTGGTGGTAAAGAACCAACATGGTTTCATTCCAGAAAGATTGATCGGCGAAAGTGCATTACCTGCCAATGAAATAGAGGAGTTCGTCCATAAGAAGAGGACAAGAAATAAATCATTTTTCGGTGATAAAGCTAGATATGAATAAAGCATATGACAGGGTTTCATGGGATTTTTTTACATGCAGCACTTTCAAGGATGGAATTCTCAGAAATTTGGAAGCGT
>JAULKK010200857.1:0-15925 GCA_032355705.1 Rubia peregrina | reverse complement strand
GTTATTGATGGTCAAACATGATCATTGAAGACTGTGCAAATAGTAAATATGTCAATTCTGCCGGGACGGAGGGAGTAATATATAAGGTCTTGAGTCACCTCCACTTAGTACCAATTGGTTTTAAAATGGAAGCCTAAGATACCTTTAAATTTAACATGGTATCAGAGCCAACCATTTAAGACCTGGACTCAAGTTGGGTTTATTGGGCCGATGTATGGATCTCCTTTAATTTGGCCCGATATGGGTCGTGGAGTGTTTCCACGTTAGCACGCGAGGACGTGTTGAAAGATATATCTTACATCGATTCCTTACAATGATAATAACTAATATATAAGGTGTTGGGTCACCTCTACTTAGTACCAATTGATTTTAAGATGAAAGACTAATCTACCTTTAAATTTAGCAGTTTTCTTTGTTTTTTAGAATTTTTTAAAAAATTAAGTCCGAAAACATCAAATATTAATCTAAAACAATTTTTTTGTCAAAAGACGAGACGCTTCTTTTCTAGTGGATAAGAACTAATTACAAACATTAGTACGCTGCAATTTTATAGTGGATTCTACCTCTAAAACGCCAAAGTGTAATGAACAAGATGCGCCGTTATTAATTATTGATAGCACCACTGTTCTTAAGAATTCAAAATTATTTTGATGAATTTTCAGTTTTATTTTTAATCATTCTGTCTTGAAAAAATCCACTTTTTTATCACCTTACTTTAAAGTTATTTGTTTTAATCATCAGAAATTTATCATAGTCACTTGAACGTCAATCTCCATTGAATCTTAACTGGTCTCATTTTTCGAATCATAATATTACAACTTTTGAAGAGCTTGTTTCTCAATTAACAACATATGGCCATTTTATTTTCTTGACCTAAATTCGAGTTCAACCTAGTATTATTAGCAGCTATTGAAACACTTTTACAAGTATTATATTAGGTGATATTCCATTAGATCTAAAGTAACACTTTTCAAGATTTAGGTAACACTTTTCAAAAATTTATTTAACGCTTTTCAAAGGTTCAAGTAACACTTTATAAGCTATTGTAACATTTTTAATAAGCGTTGCAAGAAAAGTGTTACGATACTCTCTTTTGTAGTAGTGTATATTTCCACTGATAGGCCTGAGATCCCTATCTGTCCATATTTGCGCGATGAATAATGTCGATGCATGTGAATGGGCATGTTTGAGAGTGTCACATTGATGATTGACAAAGTATTTGTTGAGTATATAAGATCATGAGTCACTTCTACATAGTATCAGTTGATTTTATGATAGAATCTCATAAATCTTACAAATAATTGCAAGCATATACCATATGGTTCCAAGCGTTTGCCCAAATGTGCCGAACCTTTGTGACCATCAATTTCATCCTCAATTTTTACCGCGAAGCGTCCTACATATATAGAAAATGAAGTTTTGCATTATTTGAAACTTGTAAGATCGATTTTCCTAATATATTTTAAATTAGTATATCTAATTGAAAATAAGTGACATTTTGCACACTAATCTAGATATTTAAACTAAGATGCCAATTAAATATGTTTATTTAATCTAAAATATTATAAACACTGACACACAATTTCTCTAAATAATACAAATATAAAATGTTGGAATGGGGTTCTCGTGAACGGATCCAATACAATACGGTATTCATTTCGTGACTATTCACTTTTATAACTTATAGACTGAACTTTCATTGAAACGTGTATATGCCGAATAATCAAGTAGCTAAGTATTGTGAAAATTTAAATTCAAATTAACGAACACAAATGTAGCGTGATTAAACATCACATGACTTTTTTTCTTAACTAGTTCTTATTTTAACAAAATGAATCGAACTAAATTTAAATAAAATATAAGTATACTAAATATAACTAAATTTAGATAAATAGTGCTTAATTGAAACGAACTAACTTTAAAAAAATAGAGGAAACGAACGAAGTTTAAATACATTGAACTGAAATAAATTTAAAAACTATTAAACTAAACAAGAATTAATATGCAATATGAAGTTTAACTAGAGGTGCATGGGGTTCCATCGTACGCCAATCGCCACTGACGCTCGTTCATTGCCACTCGTCCGTCGATCGCCGCTTCCAGCATCCGGGTTACTGTGATCCAACGAACGCTGCCCTCTGCCGCTTGCGCGTGTGAACAACGCGCCACCCTATCGTTCATGGGCCACCATCGTGAAGCCCACGCGCCGTTGCGTTATCCTTGCCGCCAATCCACCCTTTGCCGCTAATCTGCAACGATGTCTACACCTGATTTCAGTTCCGATGCTGTTAAGCAAGTCTGCATCGTTGGTGAAGCTGAGGCTAACAAGCTACATAATTTGAATGTCGTCCATGTGATTGCAACTTTACTCAAACAGTTGCAATTGCAATTGCAATTTGGCTATGGAGGATCTATATCTACTGGTCGTTCTCTGAATGATCCTTACTTCTTTAGTACTAATGACAGCCTCGGTTTGTCAATCCGTCTCGTCATACTGAAAGGTGAAGATACCTTGAATGACCTGCTGCAATTTTTGGCACTATGCTTGCCAAGAAGAAGATTGGTTTCATTGATGGAACCATTACTAAACCTCCGGATAATCTTCCTGATGCAGTTGATTGGCCTGGAGTTAATGATATCCTTGTTTGTTGGATCTTACAGACTCTAGATCCACCATTGAGTTCTTCTACCAGCTACTATGCCACAGTTAAGGAATTGTGGGATGATATTAAGGCACAATTTACGCTTGGGAATTGTCCAAATTTTTTGCAGATGCGTGAAAATATACATAACTGTCGGCATAATGGTCAGATTGTTGCTATTTATTTTGGCAAAATGAAGAAGTTGTTTGGAGATTACAACTCCCTTTGACCTTATTTAGTCTGCACCTATGAAACTTGTAAACCACTGTGCACTTGCAATCCTGCTTCCAATGCATTCCAAGAACGTGAAAAAGATATGATCTACCAATTTCACATGGGTCTTGATGAAGGCTATCACACCTTGCGATCCAACATCATGACCACTGATCCACTGCCACCTGTCATGCGCGTATATGCTCTTTTTGCTCAGGAGGAGAATCACAGAGCTATTGTTCGGTCTCGAGAGCTTTCAACTAACTCTATGGCATATGTTGCATGATGTCCACCACCATCAGGCTCTTTGACAGTTGCTCTCACTTCAACTAATAGCAAGAATCTGACCAGTACACATTGTAATCGCAAGGGTTATGACAAAGATACATGTTTCAAGTTCACTAGTGTACTATATTGGTTCAAGGAATTGAACCAGAAGTCCAAGAAGACAGGGCTAAATCAGCCGACCACCACAGCTTGGAACGGCAGACCGGCCGCTGGCACCCGCCCGTCTCCGCCTCTTTTTGCCGGAGCCACCATGTCGTCTCTTGGCCATGCGGCCACTGTCGCGCACCTCTCCATTGCATGCTCTGACTTTGATTCTGCTCCGTCTGATGATCAATGAAGCACGACCCTACATTTATCTAATCAGTTTAATGTTGTCTGACAATGGGTCAGGTAAGTCTACTTTATCATGGATTCTTGATTCGGGAGCCTCATATCACATGACTGGTTAAAAAGGTTTTTTGATTGATATCACTACTGGTGTTAGATCTGTGAATGTTATATTGTCTGATGGATCTGTGTCATTTACGACACAACATGGTTCTATTATCTTTGGGGATGTTACTCTTACTCATGTGCTCTACTTACCTCCTTTGCGATGTCATTTATATCATGATCTAGATTGTTATCAGCCTTAAAATGTCTAGCTTTATTTACTGAAAATTATTGCATTTTACAAAAAATCAGTATGAGAACTGTGATTGGTGTGGGTGAATAGCTGGGGGGAGGTTATTGGCTTCGTCTGCTAGATACGAATGTTCGTCCTCATATCTCCCAGTCGATTCCCACAATTTCTTCAGTTTCATCTTCTGATTTATGACATCAGTGTCTTGGGCATCCTTCCTTTACGGTGTTGTCTTCTGTTTCTACTCTTGATTTGAGCAAAAATAATGTTTTTGTTCCTTGCTCTGTATGTCATAGAGCAAAACAAACTATACATAGTTTTCCTTTGAGTTCTTCGAATGCTAGTTCTTTATTCTAATTAATACATTGTGATGTTTGAGGTCCTTATAAAACACCACTTCTAGTGGTGCATTTTATTTTTTGACTATAGTTGATTATTCTTCCCGATATGTTTGGGTTTAATTATTAGTTGCAAAGTTTGAGGTTGCATCTAGATTTATTGAATTTCGTGCTCTGATCAAGAACCAGTTTGGCTGCGTGGTTAGGCATGTCTGGGCTGATAATGGTACAAAATTTCTACCTTTGAGATCATACTTTACTTAATATGGGATTATTTTTGAGACATTTATGGTTGATACACCACAATAGAATGGTCGTGTTGAATGCAAGCATCACCATTTGTTAAATGTGGCTCGTGCTTTGCGCTTTCAAGCCAATCTGCCTACTGAATTCTAGGGAGAATGTGTTCTTACTGCCACTTATTTAATCAACCGGACACAGACGAAGAAACTCGATGATCGCACACCATCTGAGTTACTCTATAGACGTCCTCCAAATTATAAGACTTTGTGTGTATTTGGTTGTTTGTGCTTTGCTTCCTACATTCCCAGATTCTGTGACAAGTTTACTCCAAGAAGTCGCCGATGTTTGTTTCTTGGGTATCTTGCAGGAAAGAAAGGTTATCGCCTTTATGACTTGGAATCCAGAACTTTCTTTAACAGTCAGGATGCTGATTTTTATGAAGACTAGTTTCCTTATATTGTGCCTCCAGAAATCTCATCACCGCTGGCCACCTCACCGCGGCTACCTCACCATCTCTGGTCATATCACCATCGTCGGCCGCCATACCACCGCCTTCTGAGTCAGTTCCGTAAGTGCCTCACGCGCTGTCCATCGCCGAGCCTCATGCACTCCACGTAACGCTGACCGCCGCTGACCATGCGTCTCATGCGTCGCCTGCTGCTGCTCTGATATGTCTGTCTCTACCTAGCTCTTTGGCGCCTCCTTCGCATACCTTGCCTCTACCGCCTCCTTCGCCGATCATCTCCCCAGTGCCGCCACTTGCAAGCCTGTTGTACGACAAAGTGGTCACGATCGTCGACCTTCTACTTATTTGAAAGATTATGTATGCTCCGTTGCTAATATTAATAACCCACCTCCTTCACTGCTACAACCACACATGCGCCATCAAATTCCTCATGTGTTCTCTGTCCTTTAACCGATTTTGTAAATTGCGATAAATGTTCTAGTATGCATTCTAGATTTTTGGGTGCAGTAACTTTTAGTGCAGATCCCACCACTTATTTTGAGGTTTCGAAGTATGCTTATTGGCGTGATGCAATGGCTGATGAGACTAATGCACTTGAGCGCAATAAGACATGGAATTTATCTTCATTACATTTGCATAAGACTGCTATTGGATGTAAATAGGTCTATCGTACCAAGTTCAAGTCTGATGGTACCATCGAGCGTCACAAATATCGATTGGTGGTTCTTGAAAATTGCCAGAAAGAAGGTATTGACTATACTGGGACATTTTTCCCTATTGAAAAATGAGTTTGATTTATCTATTTTTATCAGTTGCAGTCATTCGTGGTTGGGAACTTCACCAAATAGATGTGCATAATACTTTTATACATGGTGACTTACATGAGGAAGTATTTATGCGACCTCCACCTGGCTACCCTGCGCCCCCTGGTCAGGTTTGTCGGCTTCAAAAATCTCTTTATGGCCTTCGACAATCTCCTCACAATTACTTTGCAAAATTGGCTCAGGATTTACGTGCATTTGGTTTTGTTCAGAGTAAGGCAGATTACTCTCTATTTTCTTTTACTCGTGGCTCAGTTTCTTTGCATGTACTTGTCCATGTGGATGATTTGGTCATTGATGGTAGTTCTTAAATGCTCATCTCTGAATTCAAGAAATACTTGATCTCTTGTTTTCATATGAATAATCTTGGTACACTTAAGTGTTTCTTAGGTATAGAGATTGCTAGAAGATCGGATGAGATGTTTCTTTCACAAAGGAAATATGCCATGGATATCTTATCCGACACAGGCTTGTCGGCCTCTAAACCGACTGACTTTCCTTTGAAGTAACAACATGATCTTGTGAAGGTTGAAGGCCCCCTTTATGATGATCCTGAGCAGTATTGACGCCTAGTGGGTCATCTCATTTACCAGACTATTACCCATCCTGAGCTTAGTTATTCTGTTTGCTTAGTTTATGAAGTTTACTTGTGTTCCTCACTGGCAAGCTGCAATTTGAGTTCTTCACTACTTGAAGATTCATCATGCTCAAGGTTTATTTCTCTCTTCACGTAGTTATTTACAATTGATTTCTTATTGTGATTGCGATTGGGCTGCTTTCCCCATCACGTGACGATATCTACCTGGGTACTTTGTGATAATTGGTGATTCTTCGGTTTCATGGAAGATCAAGAAGCAAACTATAGTTCTCATTCTTCTGTTGAATCAGAGTATCGTGCCATGGTCGTTGCATGTTATGAGTTGTTGTGGCTCAAGTATTTTCTTCATGACTTGGGTGTTGTGTATTTTGCTCATATGCAACTATTTTTTGACAGTCAATCTACTTTCCATAGTGTGGCTAATTCAGTGTTCCATGAACGTACGAAGCATATAGAGGTTGATTGCCATTTCGTACGTGAGATTGTACAGTCTGGTACTCCTGTTACTCATTATATTTGCACGGCTGATCAATTTGCGAATTTGTTTACCAAATCTCTCAGACGGAATCAGTTTCATTCATTGCTTGGCAAGTTGGGAATTTCTGATCCCCATGCTCTAACTTGAGAAGGAGTATTAAGGAATAGTAATATTATGTGAATATTACTTGTAATTGTAATTAGATTAGATTCATTTTCCTTTCCTATATATGTATTTGTACCTCTATATAATGTACCCCAGAGCATGAATAAAATCACACAATTATTACCCCGTAAATTCTTCACCAGCATTGATGTCTTTACTTAACCAACATAAAGTCACTTAATGCTAACCATGAAGCTAGGTATCCGTAGAAGAAATAAACTCTAGATCTAGCAATTATTCTACCCCAGATGCGTCTACCCCGGATCTGAAATAAACTCCTTCATGGTGAGCATCATGTCCTCCATTCACAACATAGTGTTCTCTATGCAACCAAGCAATTGGATAGCCTAGCACGGAAAAAAGATCCTTCTCCCGAGCATAATTCCTACCAAACTCTGGAAACCCAAACATGAAACACTTTATACTTTTATGCTTCAACATCTAGCAACAGTACCTTCTTGGGATGGTATATCAGAGACTTGAGTGGTGCATGGGTCTATGGAGAGTCACACAAGCTACGTATTCCATACAACGCTAAAAATGCAGAAGTCCTATCACTAAGGAGAGTCTTACAAACTTCAATGGAGAAGGGACTACTAGTTCAACATATTAAAGGAGCCACACAAATTTTAGTCCACACTATTTAATAGCCGGAAAGAGGCCTATATGATTTTGGTCTACTCACAAATAATATTTACTTTCTAGTAGAGCTCCATATTTGTCCTAAAATAGTTTGGATTAGAAGACAGAACAATGTAATAGCCCACACATTGGCTACTCACGCCAAACATTCTAGAGTTCAAATCTCTCGATGAGACTATGTCCCACAATGTGTAACAACTCTCTTTGATAATCAATGAATACATGTTTAACCTTAAAAAGTGACTTTATGTTGATGTCAATTTTTTTGAGTTGAGTATTACATATATTCAGATCAGTTATCAATATATCAGTAAGATTTTACAAGGGTGTTGAAGTTTTTCATTTCAAAATAATATTTTTTTTTCATTTCTGTTGAGCATCTTTTTTTCCTCCTAGAGAGGAATTAGAAGAGTAAGGAGAGAGAGTGTTCATTATGTTTATATATATTTTTTTGTAGAAAGGTCCCTGTAGGTTTTTAAATCTTTTAAAATTAATCCCGAAATAAAAAATAATTACAAAAGACCCCAAAATCTAGAAAAAAGGAAAGGAGAGTGTGTTCATTATGTTTATAATTTTGTGTTGCAGAGAGATCCCTATAATTTTGTGAACCTTTTAAAATCAACCCTGCTTTTTTAAATAAAAAATGCCCATGTCTATTTGCCACATTGTGTTAATTATAATCTAATCAATAGACTAACTGTTACTCGATCTAAAGGGAAACTTTCTCATTATACATACCTATTAGGATTATGCAAACTTGTAAAATGCTGCTATACAACCCAATTAACCAAAGGGGTAAAAGAGAAAAAATGCTCTTCAACTAATGGTAATATCATATCATAAGAGTAAAGCTGGTTGACCAGAGTTATTTAGACAAAAGGCTCAGAGATGAGAAGCATTTTGACAATTTGTTGAGAATTAGTTAGGAAATTAGTTAGCAAATTCAGTTAGGGAGAAGCTATTAAAGGAAGGCAGAGATCATAAAAAATGCATGACTCTGGAATTGTAATCTGCTGGCTGTAGTTTTCCTTCTTTTATCAGTTTTTTCCATATTTGTTTCTGCCCCTTTCTGCTGTAAATCTCATTCAAACTATACAATTTCCTTTTATAGGTTTGTCTAAATGGGTTCTCGTAACAAAAGTGGTATCAGAGCTTTGTGATTCTTAGTAATAGAGGAAAATGCAAGACTTCGAATGATAGAAAATCATCTAAAGGATCAAGACAACAATATTTCTGAGATGGCTATGAACAATAGGTCTCAGCTGGAGACTCATGGATCATAGGTCTACTCGGCTATTGACGAAGAGGTCGGAGCAATGAAGAAGGATATGAAGGAGCATCTGGATCAAATCGTGATTCAAAGAATGTAGGAGTTTGAAGAATGATTACCCGTAATCATGTAAAGAGAAGATGGAAGAGAAAAGATCCACGATCAAGCAGAGGCTAGTCATTTTCCTTAATACAACACTCTTTCGGTATTGAAGCCAACTCATGAAACACATGATCGAGGTCGCTTCCAAGCGAATTGTAGCAGGAATCAGTACGGAGAGGAGTCCGTAAAGAAGGAGGAACTCAAATTTAATTGGAGGGAGAAAATTGGGTGTAGCTTAGGTAATCAACAAGGCAACAACCAAGGATTGAATTAGCTCTATTCAATGGTGATTATCCGAGTCATGCATTCGAAAATGTGTAAAATTCTTTAGTTTCTTCCAAATTCCGGAACAACAAAAGGTGGAATCATTAGAGATTTATTTGGAAAATAGAGCAGAGATTTGGTTCCAGGGTAAAAATTATACAAGGCAGAATTGGAGTTGGAGTGAATTCAAAGAGGCTGTTATGAAAAGATTTGGAGAGCTGGGAGGAAAAGATGAAGTGGATGAGTTCAATAAACTTACAATGAAGGAAGGAATCAGGGACTATCAAGAAGCTTTTAAAGAGCTTAGAATTTTGATTATCTACAAGAATCTTCTTCTCTCTGAAACTTACTTCATTTCCAGTTTCATTAGTGGACTTAAGGAGGAACTTAAGCTTATGGTGAAGTTGTTTAAACCCTTAACTCTTTAAGAAACGATATAAATTTCACTCTTACATGAGAAAAATATAGGGATGGTGTATAAAAAGAATAGGAATTGGGAAGTTAGTAGTATGAACAACGTGGGTAATGTGTATAGTAAGAAAACAAATGTTGATAAGAACAATTGTAGAAATTCTTAACTTGGTGGGGATAACAAGGGAGATAAGAAGTTAGGTGGATTCAAGAATATTTCCCCATAAGGAATTACAATATAAAAGAGAGAGTCAATTATGTTTTAAGTGAGGAGAAAAAATGGAAATGGACATATAAGTTGCAAAAATAACTCCAAATACTGTAAATGTTCTTCCTTGAGGAGAAAGAATGATGAAGGGTTATATTTTTTCCAAGAAATTCACCATAAACTGTAATGGAATTATACTAAGAATTATGTCCACCCAAGGCTCTAACCACTGTATGTGCTGGTTCTACTTCCAACTCACTTATATCTGTCATTTCATTATCATCAACTTCGACAACAATTATCCCTTCATCATCCTCAGATCTCTTATATTCAGAAAATTAACCCTTCATCATTCTTTCTCCTCAAGGAAGAACATTTATAGTATTTGGAGTTATTTTTGCAACTTATGAGGCAACATAAGCTATATGTGAAAGCTTCTAAGTGTGTTTTTACACAAACACAAGTAGAATACTTAGGCCATGTTATCATTAAATAAAGAGTGAAGATAAATCCGAGTAGAATCAGGGATGGCCAATTCGTAAGTCTGTCGAGGAATTAAGAGGATTTTTTTGTCTTACATGATATTATAGGAGATTCATAAGGGATTATGATTCAGTTTGTAGGCCTCTATATGATTTTTTTTAAGAAGAATGCCTTTCAATGGACATATTCAGCTACTCAAGCATTCTTGGATCTGAAGCAAATTATCACTACTGCTCTTGTGTTGAACTTATCAGAATGGGGGCTGTATTGATGCAAGAGCAACATCCAATAGCTTTTCTGAGCAAAGCTTTCTGTCAGAGAAACTGAGGACTTTCTTCTTACGAAAAAGAGTTTTTGGCTATTGTTATGGCTATCGAGAAATGGAAGCATTATCAATAGGGCATCACTTCATCATTAAAACAGATCACCAATCTCTCAGGTATCTTCTTGATCAAAAGTTGCCTAATGCTTTGCAGCATAAATGGGCAGCCAAGTTATTTGAACTCAACTTTGAGATTCAATACAAGAAAGGAAAATAAAATGGAGTCGTGAATGCACTTTCCCAAATTCTTCATCATATTAACATTTTGAATTTTGGAAATGAGGTAGAGGATCAGCCACTTATGCAACTCCTTGATACTCATACTGATAATGATATGCTAATAGAGAATCATTACGTTGATGATGTCTTTGGAGTCAAACAAAGAGATGAATGTTATCATGAGCAGTGCAAATTTCTATCTGAAATAGAGAAATTAGAAGGAATGAAGAGTCATTTGAAAAGTGACATTAATAGGAGTTTGGTTTTATTTTCTGATTTAGAGATTGACAGCAACTCAGTTAAGACACATAAAGGATGGAGTGATTTGTGCATATCAGAAAGTGAAAAATTGGAGAACACCCATTCTAAACTAAGGCTATCTCTTTTGCTCAGCCAAACTGGTTGCAACAAATTTTTGAGAGCTATGCAATAGATGATCAAGCACAAGATAAAATATTGCAAGCAAATTTAGATACCAATGCTTATCAATAATTTCAGTTGGTTAATGGAATTTGAAGAAGGCTAATACGATTTATGTTGGCCCGAGCTCAGAAACAAGAAATGCTATCCTTCAATCTCTACATGTGTCTTCCCTAGGAGGTCATTCAGGTTAGACTGCGACTATCAAAAGAGTTGAAAAATTATTCTTTTGGGCTAGTATGCATGATGACATAGTACAATTTGTGCGGCAATGTGCGGTATGCCAAAGTAATAAACATGAACACACACATTCAACTGGACTTTTACAGCCACTACTTATGTCTAGTAAAGCTTAGACTCAGGTCTATGTGGATTTTATTGAAGGGTTGCCACATTCTTAAGACTATGATACGATTATGGTGGTTGTGGATTGAATAACCAACCACACATATTTCTTACCATCAGCTCATTCTTTTACGACACAACAAGTCCCGGTTCTATATTTGTCTGAAATTTATAGATTGCATGGGTTACAACTGGTCAGACTGTGACTATCAAAAAAGTTGAAACATTATTCTTTTGGGCTAGTATGCGTGATTATATAGTACAATTTGTGAGGCAATGTGCGGTATGCCAAAGGAATAAATATGAAAACACACATCCAACCGGGCTTTTATAGCCACTACATATATTCAGTAAAGCTTGGACTCAAGTCTCTATGAATTTTACTGAAAGGTTTCCATAGTCTCAAGGCTATGATATGATTATGGTGGTTGTGGATTGACTAACCAACTGCGCCCATTTCTTACCATTAGCTCATCCTTATACGGCACAACAAGTCTCAGTTCTGTATTTGTCTGAATTTATAGATTGCATGGGTTGCCTTAAGCGATATGGCAAAGATAAGATTTTCACAAGTCATTTCTGGAATGAATTATTTATTACATTGGAAGTGAAACTCCAGTTCAATAGCTCTTATCATCTAGAGGTATGATGGGCAAATAGAGAGAACTGACCACATTTTAGAGTTCTACCTGAGTTGTTTCTGTGGAGAAAAATCTGAAACTTGGAAATGATGGTTAGGAATGACACAGTGATGGTATAACACCTCACATCAATCAAGTATCAACATGACGCCATATGATGCATTATATGGCAAGAAACCATAAAATTTACCTTTGGGAGATTTCACTAGTGTGATCATTCTAGCTACACAAGAGATGATGGATCATAGAAGGAAGGTTCAAAAACTACTTCAGGAGAATCTAAAAAAAAAAATTCAAGAACGAATGAAAATTCAAGCTGATCGAAGTCGTTCGAAAAGAAGTTTCCAAGTTGGTGATCTAGTCCATCTCAAACTTCAGAAATATAGACAATTCTCTATAGCTCAAAGAGGCAACATGAAGTTAGAACCTAAGTACTATGGTTCTCTAAAAAATATTTCAGAAGTTAGGGTTAGTAGCATAGAGGTAACAACTTCCATTAACTTCGAGAGTTCATCTGATTTTTTCACGTTTCCCCGCTTAAACTACATCAAGGATCTCCACCATTGACCATAATAGAATTTCCAGCAGCATACCAAGAGGAGCGAATTGTTCTGATTCCATCCAATGCTATAATGGTTGATTCAATGAGACCATCTTCCTATTGAAGAGTCCTCTTGGGAAGATAGTCAGTTTATAATCAACCAGTGTCCTTATTTCAAATACAAATAATCATCTTGAGGACAAGCTAAAGGTTAAGGGGAGGGAATTGTTATACAACCCAATTAACAAAAGGTATAAAGTGGGAAAATTGCTTTTCAACTAACAGTAATATCTGATCAGAAGAGTAAAGCTGGTTGGACGGAATTATTTGGACGGAAGGCTCAGAGAGGAGAAGCAGTTTGACTGTTCATTGAGAATTAGTTAGCAAATTCAGTTAGGGAGAAACTATTAAAGGAAGGAAGAGATCATCAGAAAAGCATGACTTTGAAATTGTAATCTTCTAGCTGTAGTTTTCCGTCTTCTATCAGTTCTTCCCTTTCTGCTGTAAATCTCATTCAAACTATACAATTTCCTTTGAGTTGAGTGCTAAAATGACCCTGACTTTAGGTTGAAAGTGCCAATATAACCATGCAACCTTAGAAAGTTCCAAAATAACCCCAGACTCAGCTGACTTTTTAGTCAACCGTTTAGTGGCCGAATTTTGTTTAAAAGATCATTTTACCATTGTCAAACAAATATTGTAAATGTGAAAAGACGATATTTCTTCCTTCTCAGCTTTCCCCTTTCTCCTTCATTTTTTCACGATCTTTCTTCCTCCCCTGCTTACTCCTTTCTCCTCCGCTTCCCCCTTTCTTCTCCATTTCCACCTTTATCACCCGCTTCCATTTTTCTTTCCTTTGCTTCCCTCTTTCTTTCCTCCGCTTCCATAGTTCTTCCTCCATTCTTGGTAATTTAGGGTTTTTGGCAGTGAGCTGAACAGGGTGGCGGGGCAGCGTGGTTGCCGAAGCTAGCGGGTGGTGAGGCTGAGGGATGGTGATGAGGGATGTGCGATGGTTAGGGTTTAACTTTTGTTTTTGCAGTGGCGAGAGTTGAGGGAATAATGACGGGCGATGGCGAGGGACAGGGGTGGCGGTGGGGGATGTGTGATGGCTAGGGTCCACCGTTTGTTTCCGCGGCGGCGAGAGCTAAGGCGAGGGTGGTTGGCGAGTTCTTCATTAGGGTTCCAATTGGGGGCGAAGCCAGAATTTTTTTTGTGGGTTACAATTTAATTTGATGACTTTATTTATGAAGATAGTGTCAAAATTTTGAGAATTTTTTAATTTATAGGGATAAAGTGATTTAAAATTAAAAATAAACTAAAACACTAATCAAAATCATATATTAATTAACTAAAAATATATTAAAATTTAAAAAAGGTGGGGCAATTGCCCCACCTTGTACATGCGTAGATCCGCCAGTGGTTCCGATGGTGTGGGTGGGGGGAGGCAGAGCTGCGGTGTTTCCAGATGATCGGCAGTTTCCGTGTTTTTGTTTAATGGAGGTTGATTTTTTTTCGATGATGAATGATGTGTGTTTTGAAGGGATTGATGGAAATTGAGGGTCTTGTTTTAGGACTGTATTTTTGTGTGATTGAGGTTGATTTTGTTATGCTGATGAATGTATGTGTTCTTGTGTGTGTTTTGAAGGGATGCATGGAAATGGAGGGTCTTACTTTTTTTTAGAATAATAAGGATTTGGAGTCGGGAAGGTGTAAGAGAACAGATGGTAACAAATGGAAGTGTTCTAGGGATGTCTCTCCTCACTAGAAATACTGCGAGAAGCACATGCATAGAGGCCGTCCCCGTTCAAGAAAGCATGTGAAAATTCATCATACTTCTGTTGAAAACGGTGGTGCTTCCGCCACTGCCGGAGTCGGAGTTGGTGAGTTTTTTTTCTGCTTCTTAATCAAGGGTATTTTTGTCATTTCGCTTTTTATCATTGTCAGAATGCCATGGTTTTTAACAGTGGAATTAGTGAGCTTAGTTATAACGACAAGATTTTTTTAAAATTTAGAGTTAGATTGCACTAATTAGTTAGGGTAGATTGACACTTTCTGAAATTGTTGGATTATACTGACATTTGTAGATTAAAGTTAGGGTTATAAATGTATATACCCGTCTCCTTTGATAGGTTTGTCTAATTGAGTTGGTGTGATTTTAGCCGCTCCGAAGAATACTGGATTCTTCATACCACTTAAATCCTATTTGGGCCTGGGATCATTCGATATCTAATTGCAAATCACATTTCGGATTCACATCATCGGCGCCCACACCTTCATCTCCCTACTTCATCTTCCTACTGCATCTTCAATGGAAGCCTCACTCTCTTACGCGTAGCAGCTAAGTACTCAAGCTCGTCTCCACCGGGTCGGTTTCATTTCACGGGTCAATCCGTCCGATCAATACTCACTCGGATACTTACGGTGGGGAAGAAGAGATCCCCAAGTGTTCAACTACTCGTAGACGAATACATCAGAAAACTCCGATCCTACTGCCCAGTTGAAGATATCCGGGTCAAAGCCAACCCGAAGAACGCCCACGAGGCTGCGGTTCAGATCGAGCACGAAGATAATTCTTCGATGCGTCACATAAAGTCCAATGACGAGTGGGTTGTGATGTTGGATGAGGGCGGAATGGACATTGATTCTCTGCAACTGGCTTCACTGATTGGAAATGTTGCAAACGAAACCGGAGCCCCGACCCTGATGTTCTGCATTGGCGGACCTTATGGCCATGGCGGGCTTATGAAAGGGCAAATGTGTCCATTAGATTGTCAACTTTCCGTTGTAGCACCTGGTGAAAAGGAGAAGAAGAAGAAGAGAAAAAAAAAAGAATCATGAAGTTGTATTAGTAGTGTTGATGGAGCAACTTTATAGGTCATTGGACCATCCTCAAAGGTCACAAGTACTTCACTAGAATGTTGTTCAGGGGTGATATCGAGCCCGTAGTTTGGCACCAAAACCGTCTTAGTTATGTTCTCAGTTGGTGTTAAATGTATATTTATACTGTATTTTTACCACTGTACATTTGATCCACATGACCAAATCTTGATTGTATTGTTAGAGTTGTTAGCTAGTCAATATTTAGTGGTTAGAAGAAATTCCCTTTTAAGAGCATATACAATGGGCACTTCACAAAACTCCCCAAAACTCCCACTTTTTCAATTTTTAAATAATATAATCACT
>JAULKK010200750.1:0-15926 GCA_032355705.1 Rubia peregrina | reverse complement strand
ATGAGCAATAGAGTACATTTTTGAACATGTTCTCTAAGTTTAATTCTTCAGACCATATGTCAGGTAAGACTGCTTTACCCTGGATTCTTGATACCGGTGCTTCCTACTATATGATCGACGATAAGGGTGTTCTTTATAATGTTGAGCTTGCTGAAAATGTTGATGCTATTCTGCCCGATGGATCTGTTTCTACTGGTGTTGAATATTGTAAACTTTAATTTGGAGATGTCGTTGCAGATCATGTTTTATTTATTCCGGCATTACGATGCAATTTGTTATCATTTACCAAGTTTACTGCTGCTTTAAAATATCTAGTTTTGCTTGCTGGAAAATTGTATGTATTACTGGATATCAACACGAGAACAGTGATTGGTGTGGGTAAACAGCGAGGAGGGGGTTTATTGGTTGCACAAATTGGGAGTTCCTCGATCTACATAGCCGTCGTTCGTGTCCGTTGTTGCATTAGTGTATTTGTCTATTTTATGACATCAGCGTTTTGAGCATCCATCCTCTTCGGTGTTGTCTTCTATCTCAACTATTTTTTTAAAATACCAATGATATTAATGAAACTGTTCCCTGCTTTGTCTGTCATCGAGAAAAATAGTCTAGACATAGTTTCCCTGTTAGTTCTGCTAAGTCTAGTAATTTATTTGAACTTATACATTGTGATGTTTGGGGGACCTTATCCTACACCTTCTTCTAGTGGAGGATTTTTGTTTTTAACCATAATTGATGATTATTCCTGAGCTGTTTTGGTTTATTTACTAGTTTCTAAGTCTCAAGTGCCATTGAAGATGAAGGAGTTATTTACACTTGTTCAAACACAGTTTTGCCATCCTGTTCAACGAGTTTGGGTTGACAATGGAATCAAATTCTTGCCTCTCAGATAATTTATTCTAGAGAAAGGGGTTCGTTTTGAGACCTCCACAGTCTACACACCTCAACAAAATGGGCGAGTGGAACACAAGCACATACACATTTCAATGAGGTGTGTGCTATTCGTTTCCAAGCTCATTTGCCTATCGACTTTTGGGAAGAATGCATTCTTACAACCACCTACCTTATCAATCGCACACTGACACATGTGTTAGATGGTTGATCACCTCATCAACTTCTGTACGATCGAGCATCATCTTACAACCAGCTCCGTGTGTTTGGTTGTTTGTGTTTTGCCTTTCAGCTTTCACAACCATATGATAAGTTTGCATTTAGAAGTTGGGAGTGCGTATTTCTTGGATATCTTGTTAAAAACAAGGCCTAACATGTTTATAAATTGGAGTCTCGTACCGTGTTTGACAGTCAGGATGTGATATTTTATGAAGATTATTTTCCATATGCACCAATTTCTATGAAGAAATTACCTGCTGATCAATTACCATTACAGTCACGTGCTCTTTATGAAGACTCTATCTCAAAGTTGTCTGTTCAAATAGAGCCAGCTCCAGCCTCTGAGGTGTGACCGTCTGTCGCCGAGTCATGGTCTTCTCAGTCTACTCTGCCTGCAGACCTGCTAGTACCGTCTACCAACCACCCGCCTGCCGTCGAGCAACGACTTGTCTTTGAGATGCAGTCCGAGTATGTTCGGCCAGTCCGTCCACAGAGCACTCATCTTTGTCAGCCTCCAGTTAAATTAAAAGATTATATTTGTACAGCTACTCGCTCGATAAACCCCCTGTTGATCTCTCATCATCTACTGTACTGTCCTCAGGTACTCGTTACCCTATTGTTGATTATGTTTCCTGTGATAATTTTTTGATTTTGCATTCTAGTTTTCAGCTGCAGTTACAGATATTGCTGATCTAGTTACTCATGCTGATGCTTCTCTCCATTCTCACTGGCGTGCTTCCATGTCCGTCGAGGTTGATGCACTCGAGCGGAATAATACATGGGTTCTTGCTCCTCTTCTGCCTAGTAAAAAGGCCATTGGATGCAAGTGAGTGTATCAGATCAAGTTTAAGTCTGATGGTTCTATTGAGGGTTACAAGGCTCATTTGGTTGTTCTAAGTAATCGTCAGATTAAGGGCACTGACTTTACTAAGACATTTGCTCTTGTTGCCAAGATGAGTTCAATTAATCTTTTCTTGGCTGTTGCTGCTATTCATGGATGAGATTTGCATCAGATGGATGTTCACAATTCATTTCTCCATGGTGATCTCGAGGAGGAGGTGTACATGTGTCCGCCTCCAAGTTATACATTACCGGCACCTGGTTTGGTTTGCAAGCTTCACAAATCCCTTTATGGTCTTCGGTAAGCTTCACAGAATTAGTTTGCAAAGCTTGCTGCTGCTCTTTGTCTCTTTGGTTTTGTTCAGAGGAATGAGGATTACTCTTTGTTTTCTTATCTCCGTGGTGGTATGTATCTTCATGTTCTGGTTTATGTTGATGATCTTATTATCGCTGGTTCATCTCCTGAGATGATGATTAAATTCAAGAAGTATTTGTGCTCCTGTTTTCATATGAAGGATCTTAGTACTCTGAAGTATTTCTTGGGCATTGAGATAACTCGTTTTCTTGATGACATGTTTCTGTCTCAGTGGAAATATGTCTTGGATATTTTGTCAGATACGGGATTATTGGAGGTGAAACCCAATGATTTCCCCATGGAACAACAGCACAACTTGACGCGAGATGGTGGTTCATTGTTTGATGATTCGGCGCGGTACATGTGTCTAGTTGGGAAGCTCATTTATCTTACCATCACTGGTCCTGAGCTTAGCTACTCAGTTCATACCTTGCCTTAGTTTATGGAGAAGCCGTGGTTGGCTATCTGCAGGCTGCACTACGTGTTTTACGCTATCTTCAAATTCATCTTGGACAAGGTCTGTTTCTTTCAGCTAAGAGTTCGCTTAAGCTTACGACATTATGTGATTATGATTGGGCGGTTTGTCCCATTACTAGGAGATCTTTGACTGGTTATTTTGTAATGATTGGTGAATATCTAATTTCTTGGAAGATGAAGAAACAACCAACTGTTTCTCGTTTTTGGCTGAAGTAGAGTATAGGGCTATAGTAGTTGTTTGTTGTGAGTTGTTGTGGTTCAAGTCTTTTCTTATTTCATCAGGTATTGCTCATCCTACTCCGATGCAATTATATTGTGATAGTCAAGTAGATCTTCATAATTTAGCCAATCTAGTGTTTCATAAGAGGACAAAGCATATTGAGATTGACTGTCATTTTGTTCGTGATTTGGTTTTGTCTGGTAATGTGGTTACTTATCATATTGGTACTTCCAATCATCCATCAGATTTGTTTACCAAGGCACTTGATTGACAACCTTTTCAGACTTTATTTGGCAAGTTGGGCATTCGGGATCCTCATGCTCCAATTTGAAGAGGAGTGTATGAGATGTTTTGTGAATATTCTTGTATATCTTTTAGCCTTAGATAGAATCATTTTCCATTTGTGATTCTGTATAGGCTGCCTATATATAGGCCTCTAGTGTCATTAATAAAATCATGCGTTCATATTTTACAATATTGTAGTTCATTTTGGCATGTTTGATATTATTTTTTGTGAATTTTTGTGTCATGAACAATGTGTGTAATTTCACAGTCGGGGTGTTGTCATCATTAATTCCTAAAGAAAATACACAAATGATTCCAAAATGGCGGATTACTTTGCACTTTACTAAGCCCATCCCCATTTCTAGCGGTGGAAGATATCGCTCTCCGTTCTTATCACCTTTGCATAGCCATAGAGTTCCTTTCCTCATCGCAAATCCACGGCATTTGTACAAACTGATAGCAAACCACTGAGTGTGATTATGTTTGCACGAATCCTAGTATGAGACTATGGGATTCTCTGATGACCATAAGCTTCACAGACCTGAAGGTTAAAGCGTGAAACTTTTCCTTCAAATTCAGGCGCCAAGATTAATGCTATTCAAAACTAATAAAATGGTGTCATATGAGTACTGTCTTTTTACCATGTTTTTATGGTACTAATAAAATGGTCTCTATCTTTTACTTTTTGAATCTGGCTTAAACCAAGTTTTTATGGTATCAAAGACATTGGGAAAATCCTCTGAAGTTATCCTTTTCATCCCTATAAAATTATGATTGTAATGATTTTTTAGCTCCCTAAGTATGTAATCAGATTCAGAATCAGTGAATTATGTTCATCAATCTGGGAGATCTAACTCTCACATAGGAAGGCCTAAGGTGGATGATAAGTTCTACTTGAAAAGATCGAATAATTCGAGTTTGGTGCTAGTTGCAGAGCCCTTGAATGAGTTCAACTACAGAACATGGAGCAGATCAATGATGAATGCTTTTAGTTCAAAGGGAAAACTGAAGTTTCTGACAGGAGAGATTCAAGCTCCAGATCTTGATGATCCTACTTATGATAGATGGGATAAGGTGACTTTTACCTTGATTTCATAGATGTTAAATTCAATTTCAAAGAATATTTGAAGAGGTTTTATGTTTTGTGAAGATGCTTATGCTTTGTGGAATGAGCTAGAAGAATGATTTGGGAAAGTAATGGACCTTAATACACAAGATTAAGAAAGATATATGTGAATTGAAACAAAGAAATGAATATGTTGCTGTATACTTTACTGAGTTGAAGAGTTGATGGGATGAATATGCATGCTTAAGGTCTAAGAAAAGATGCATTGTTGATTGTGTTAACTATAAAAGTTTACCCGCTTCATTAATATTTTATGGGATTGAATGAGGAGTATAGTTCAATTAGCCATCAAATTTTGTTGATGGATCCCTTTCCCAGTGTTGGAAAAGCTTACTCTATTATTACTAGAATTGAGAAACAGAAAGCTATTCATTATGGATATCAAGAAGTGCATCATAATTCTGCAATGGCTGTGAGAGTTTACATAGATAGAAATATTTCTTATCCAATGAAAGAAAACACATCTGATCAGTATGATGATGCAGATGGAATGAGGAGAAGAAATGTCAGGAGATCTGATTTAAAGTGTGATCACTTTGGAAAACTGGGACACACGAAGGAAAACTGCTTTAAGGTTAAAGGATATTTAGAATAGTGGGAAGGCAACATAGAAGCATGAGTGAAACCTCAGTATTCTATCAAACCACAGTTTGCTCCTCGGATTTTTCAGAGGCTTAATAGGCCTGCACATAATTTTTAGAGATATGATGCTCATGCGGTGATAGAAGAGGAAGAAACACTACTAAATGATCTAGATGCTAAGCTTCAGGCTCTGGTGGAAAAGCTGTAGAGGCACCACTTGAAAAGACATAGAAAGGAAAGGAGCATGTGCAAGATCAATGTGGAATTGTCAACTATGCTCATTATCATGACTTTGTAGGTAGCTTGACTACTAAACTTTCTCTTAATGTTTTTGCTTTAACTGATGATAGTTGGATTACTGAAAGTGGATCATCAAGTCATATGTGCAAGAAAATGCCAGCTTTCTCTTCTATTGTTCGTGTTTATAATGCTATACAAGTATATATGCTAGATCATACCACTGAGTTAATTAAATCCATAGGTTTAGTCATTCTAAGTCCCTCAGTTACCTTGTCTGATTGCTTGCATATACCAGACTTCAAGTGCAATATTCTATCAGTGAGTAAGGTGACAAAGTCCAAGCCAGTCATTTTTAAATTTTATTCTGGTCTTTGTTTGCTGCATGACCTCAAAAATGAAAAGGTCCTTGCAACAATCAAAGAAACTAATGGTCTATACATTCTTGAAAATCAGTCTTTCAAGCCAAAGTCATCAACAAGCACTCAGTCTTGACCCACACAATTTCAAACATATCTGTAAATGGTGCAGCAGTCAACCAGTTTTCTTTGCCTTTTAGTTAATGGAATTTTAGGTTAGGAAATCATTCCTATGATGTAATGAAACATATCAGAGTAATTAGTTCATCTTCAACCGGTGATGACATTTTTTCAGTATGTCCTATGGCAAAACAACACATATTGCCTTTTCCATCTAGTTTAAGTTTTACTCAATAATCTTTTGTGTTAATTCATATTGATCTTTGGGACCCTTATAAGGTCACTTCTATTAGTGGTTGAAAATATTTTCTTACTATAATAGATGACTTCACAAGGTGCACCTGGAATTATTTGATTAAAACCAAAGATCATGTGTCGTTTCTTCTTAAAACTTTTCTTGTCATGGTTAATACATAGTTTGGTAAATCCGTAAAATCTGTTAGATCAGACAATGGAAGTGAATTTCTTAATGTTGAGCGTGAAAGACTGTTTTCAGAACATGGAATTCTTGACCAAAAATCATATCCTTACACTGTACAACAAGATGGAGTTGTTGAAAGAAAACACCAAAATCTCCTTCAAGTAGCTAGAGCTATAATGTTTCAATCTAAACTTTCAAAAACCTTTTGGGCAGATGCCATCTTAACTGCTACATACCTCATAAATAGAATACCTACCCATGTTCTTTCCTGAAAAACACCATGTGAGTTGCTATTCAATGAAACACCATATTTGCATACACTCAAAGTCTTTGGTTGTTTGGTATATGCTACAAATACTTCACCACACAAGGTTAAGTTCTTTGAGAGAGAATATCATTGTGTATTAATTGGTTATCCTACAAGCCAGAAGACCTACAAACTCTTTGATTTAAAAAAAATCATAGAGTAATAATATCCAGAGATGTGATCTTCCATGAATCAGTCTTTCCATATTCATCAGTCACTGATTTTTCTTTTCCCCTTCCTTTTCCAGACATAACTTGTTTCTCTAAACCTCATCAAATCTCTGAGTCTTCATCTTCCTATCCTCCACTCTCTCCACCATTATATTTAGCCATTAGACACAACACTAGAGTCATTAGGCCCCCAGTATGGGCAAAAGACTTTGTTTCTTCTTCTTTTCAGCCTTAGTCCATTATTCTGGTACATATTTCTAGTGTTTCATAGGTTTAAGAGCCATCCAACTATCATCAAGCAAAGTAATCACATGAATAGGTTAAGACAATGAATGATAAGTTGGTGGTATTAGAGCAGAATCACATTCGGGACTTGGTGAAATTGCCACCTGACAAGAAAGCTACTGGCTCAAAGTGGGTATACATGCTTAAATATAATGAAGATGGAGTCTCTCTAAGCTCAAGGATTGGTTGGTTGCAAAGGGATTCAATCAAATAGATAGGATTAACTTTTTTGAGGTATTATTTCCTGTAGCAAAATCAGTTACTATCAAAATGTTACTTGCGATTACCTCATCATCAAAGTGGCATATTCATCAGATTGACATCAATAATGCATTTCTTCATGGATATCTTCATCAAGAAGTTTACATGAAATTGGCTGATGGATACTCAGTATCAGATTCACAGATGGTTTGCAAGCTTACAAAAAGTTTGTATGGATTGAAGCAGGCTCCCAAGTAATAGAATAAGGAGTTTACACAACATCTTGTGAGCATAGACTTTGATCAATCTCCTCATGATCATTGTCTATTTATGAAATTTACCTCTAATTATACACTTGCTTTGGTGGTGTATATAGATGATGTGCTCATTCTGTGAACCTCACTTGATGTCATCAACACAGTCAAAACGTCTTTAGATTAGAAATTTACTATTATAGACCAAGGGCCTGCCCATTATTTTCTGGGATTAAAGTTACAAATATAAAAAACTAGGCTACATCTGCATCAGAACAAGTACATCAGAGATATGATTTATGACTGTGCCTTGACACTTAGCAAGCCTGCTGCTACACCACTTTCCAGTACCTGGATTCTTCATGACAAAAACTCCCCATTCTTACCTGATCCAAGTTCGTGAGACTCATTGGTAGCCTTCTTTACCTGAACTACACTATACATGATGTTAGGGTTGGTCATGCTGACCCGCAGGTTGGGTGGGCAAGCTGTCCCGGTCCAAATCGACCTTAAATTTAGTGTCAAACAGGTTGGGTAGGGTCAAAATTCCCATACTTTGGGTCGAGTCGAACCGGGATGGACCGGGTCATAAAATCGACCATGATTGGCCCATATTAACCCAAATCATAGTAAATTCTTTTATAATTTATTCAAAAAATGAATAATTTTTATATATTAATATTTAAATAATAAATAAAATGATAATTTATTTCCATATAATTTAAAATAATAATTTTTTAATTATAAATTGTTCAATTAATATAAAAATACAAATGTGATTTTATATATATTTATATTTTAATCAATATATTAATTATAATTAATAGTAGTTTGACAAAATTATTTTTTATAAATATATATTTTTTCAAGAATGTTAACTTGTTTATAAAGTAAATTAATGGTGGATATTTTGAATTAAAAAATATTTTATGATTTTTCCTCAAGAAAATGGGGCAAAAATACAAATAGGTCAAAATAGGTCGATTTGGGCCAAATTCCGACCGACTCATTTTGACCCGACCCACTTGACCCAAATGGGTCATTGACCCTAACTAACCCAAATGGGTTAGATCAAAATGGGTCGGGTCGGGCTGGACAATTTGAACACCCCTACCTGATGTCACATTTGAAGTCCACCAGTTGAGTCAGTTTGTGGAATCACCCACTCAACACCATCATACTAGAGCTTTTCACATTGTAAGATATCTTCAACATCATCCAGATCATGGCATATTCTGTGCCACAACCAATTATCTTAGGCTGCATGCCTACTGTGATGCAGATTGGCCTACATGTAAGGTTTCAAGAAGGTTTGTTACAGGTTATGCAGTTTTTATGGGGTCAGCCTTGATCTCTTGGAAATCCAAAAAGCAGCCCACATAGTCCAAATCTTCCTTTGAAGCTGAATATAGAAGCCTTTCTATAAGAGTTTGTGAACTAAAATGGATTAGCTGCCTAGCTAGAGATATCCATTTACCAGTTCAATTTCACATCCCTCACAGCTCGACATCTTACTGCTAATCCAGTTTTCCATGAAAGAACTAAAAAAATTTGGATATTGATTGTCATCTGGTTCGAGACTATTCCATAGAATTTTTATGCTTCCGTCTTTTGTTTCTTCTCGGATGTAGTTAGCTGATGTTCTCACTAAGTCTCTCCCAGTAGCACCTTTCCATGCTAGTTTGTTCAAGCTCAACCTCTGTGCTCCTAGAGTTGACCTTGAGAAAGGGGTGAAGACTATGGGATTCTATGATGATCATCAGCTTCACAGACCTGAAGGTTAAGGCGCAAACCTTTTCCATCAAATTCAGGCATCAACATTGATGCTATTCAAAACTAACAGAACGGTGTTGTGTGAGTATTGCTTCACCTGTTCTCTGACATTTTGCAGTCTGTTACAAATGAACGCCTTTCGTGATCCTAATGGTTTAATTTTTTATTCCTCAGCTGAACCAAGGATATAGTACTGTACTTCTTTTTGAGTTGTAGTTTTTTTTCCTGATTATCAAATAAAGCTCTCTCTATGTTTTGCCTTTTGAATTTGGCTTAAACCAGATTTTTACAATACCCAACATCTGTTTAAACGTAACAAAAGTATCATCGTTACAATTTTTTTGCATGAATCAAGAAATCACACAAATTCATGATACTAAATTAGGTTCAATCCCATCATTGACCATTAGTGTGAAAGATTTAGAGGCCATTGATATATCATTTTCTTGTGAAAAGCTGGCGATGATATTAACATAGCTCAAAACCATTGTATTGATTGATACATGACCTATGTTCACTATTCGATCAACGATGAGAATCGTGTTGGCTCTCCTCCATTACCTTCTTAAGTTTCTGGAAATCCAGCTTTAAAAGAATCATAATAGTAACAGAGTTGGCTGGGCTCATTGTTCCATAGGTTGCAATCAGCTTCTCTTGTTGGATTCTACAGGTCTATTCAGATGACGAGGTTGGGTTTATTTTGTACAAAAGCCACCAGTATTTTGTTTTGTTCATTACAAACAAAATATTATTTTGCAATCAAATCCCTGACATGTCGATATCTCTAAAAAAAGCTCACATTTAAAAAGACTTTCTCCAATTAGAAATGATGAATATACAAAATATGATTTCTCAAGCTTTGCGGTCAAAATGCTAAGAGAAAGTCTTTTAAAATAGTTACTTTTTAAAGGGATATGATAGGCCATGAACATGATTGAAAAATGGAGTTTATTTTGTAACTAACCAAAATTCAGGGTTTCATTTAAATATCGATATATCATTTTCACATTTTTGTTTTCATGTTCGAAAGTTCTGTCACCTTGTCTAGTTGCGTTCGTCGCCTTTTCTCATAACCTCCACCACCTTTGTTCCGCCGGTTCTTTCTATTGTAACCTCCGCCACCATAGTATTTTAGCCTCCTCCATCGCCAGTTCCTCCATATTTTCTTCTCGGTTCTAACGTCGTGTCTTCTTTCGTAACCACTTTTAACCATAATCGCTTCTATTGTAACCTCCATTCTGGTATCTTCTATTCCAATGTTTGCATTTTGGCATCGATTGATTTGAGGTTAGTTTGTTCGTTCCATTCATTTTAATTTGTTCGATTTTTAGGGTTTATTTAATTTTTTATTAATTCGATCTTTAGGCAATGCCGATGACTAAACAATGTTCGCATAGAGAAGGAGATCCTACTAGTATTAGAAATCCACGTTAAAGGAGAATAAATGTTAGAGTTAAATCTAAGAATTTATCTCAGAGTTTCTATGGTATGTGTATTTTTTGTGTTTCGTGTTGTTATGTTCATTTTTTCTAATATTGAATTGTTGTTTTGGTGCATTTTAATGAGTTGCTCCGTTGAATATCATTTTTACCTGTTATATATATTTTTTAATTAGAAGCTGCATTTTTTAGTAAAATGACGCAAACGTAAAACTATGATTTTTTATGAGGTGGATGATATAATATGCATTTCTTTAGTTATATGTTGCATTTGTTACTATTCAATGTTATAAGTTAGTTATATTGTGTATGACTTTGTTTTTTTCATTTGTCAAGCACTACATTTGTTTTGTTAGATGTTGCATTTGTTAGTATTTAGTGTTTACTTGTTAGTTGCATTGCATATTCATTTTTATTTTCATTTCGTTTTTTTGTAGAGTTTGAATTATGAATTATATTTTCTTATTTATATGTTTTATTTGTTAGTATTGAGTGTGTATTTGCTTATTTATATGTTTCATTTGTTAGTATTGAGTGTGTATTTGCTAGTTGTACTGTGTACATTTTTTTTATTCCCATTCGTTGTTGATTGCTCATTTTGATTTATGAATTGCATTTGTTTACTTATATATGTTGCATTAGTTAATATTTAGTGTGTATTTGTTAGTATGACTTTTTGTTTCATTTATTGTCTATTTTGAATTAGAAACTACATTGGTTTAGTTATATGTCACATTTCCTAGTACTAAATGTGTATGACTTTTTGTAGGAGCTCCATCTAAACTGGAAAATTGAAGATCCTGAACATGTTGAAGGTAACTCTTGCACTTGTTTAGTTACATTATTTTTTATTCACGTGATGTATTTTTTTAAATTGAAGTTATGTACTCCCTCCTTCCAGAGAAAATGACACAATTACTTTTGAATCAGTTTTTTTATGCAAGATGAGGTGGAAGTGTTGATGGTAAATAAAGGAAGGATATTTTGGTAATGGAAGTGTTGACTAGTAGATTTAATCAACTTCTTGAGGGATAATATAGTAAACTTATAAGCTCATTTTTTGCCACTTTAGGTAAGAATTGAATTGTGCCCATTTATGTGGGACAGACGAAAATAGAAATTGTGTCAATTTCTCTGAGAATGACAAAGTAGTTTTTGTAGAAGTGACAACTTTAATGTAAAAATCACGTAAATGTGAGTTGCCAAAGAAAGAGCTTCTTTTGCAAGAAAGTGTTTAAAAGATTCAAGAATCGTATGTTGCTAGTGGTATGTTTTTTTTACTTACTTTGTGTTTTAAGTTGTTTTTGTTGGTTTCTTTCTTATGTATATATGTTTTTATGTGTGGCATAGTTGTTGAAATGGAGCAAGAATACATGCAATTCAGATTCCAGAGGTTCCTGCTGCACTTGTTCATATGCTAAATCTTGATCCTAAGCCTAGGAAGAAAAAATTGAATGTTATTACACCTGGAAAATCACCAGCCCAACGACACAAGTGGAAATATACCCCACTCTCTCGCTACAATACATAACAACTACAATATTTCTTCCCATACCAGGTATTGACCCGGAACAACCCTCCCGACTCACTCCCAACAAATCCACAACCCTCTCACACACCCCACATAAATCTCCCTTCCCCAACCCAGCAATTACACCAATACTACATAACAACGAATATTTCAATAGTAAATAATTCATTACAAACATTTTTTATATTTATTTTCAAGGTTACAACTAGGTAGCCCATTACCCACTAATAAATCTTATCATGAAATAGGCCCAGCACATCACACACTATCCTAGTTCAAATTAGGAAATATGGACATCGAAGCCTTCCGATGATTATTTTCTTCCTCGAGAATTTCTCCAATTTCCACCGCATATGAAAGTTTACCTCAGCGCGCGTATCGCCAATAGCCTACATGCGCCACATATGCTTAACGTAATACAACATACGGTTAGTAAACGGCCCGCGGTCTGAACGGCCTAGATGCATACTCAACAAGTATACGGACTATGTATAAGTCTTTAGGTCTCACTTTAAACCCTCTATCAGTCGCTCTAAGCAACGAGCACGAACCATCCAAGCCTCATCAGAAACTCTTGGCTTCATATAGGTAAATTAAGCAATATCCCTAAGAAGACTCGAGTTCGCTTTGTGTTGTTCGTTCAACAACACTTCGAGCTCACAACACCTCTATTCCATCTGGGAGCATCGACCGTTCCTACATTCAATTCTTCTTTCCAAACTTTCGTACTTTGTCAACAGTTGTATTGCATACTCCTACTCTTTGCTATAACAATTTTCAACTCCTGAGCCACCACCAGTAATACCCTCCAACTCATTTTTTTCTCGATACAGCTGGTCTAGAAGATCAACTTGTCCGGAAATAATAGCCGCATTCTCATTTTCCACACATGATTTCTTCACTAGATATCTTCACCAATCATTCTCTTTCCACATAACATCCATTAACTCCCTCTTTAACTTTTAAATTGTAAAATTCTACTAAAAATAATATAAGTATCATAATCATCTAGCGACGCTAGATTCTACTCAAGCTTCGTCCTCCACCCCATTTCCTATTCTATAAAATGCAGTAATAGGCCCTTCACTCGACACCCCCGTTTTATAGCCCACTAATTTTCTTTCCACAAAATACTCAAATCCTTAAGGTAGTCATAAATTGCTTCAAGTACACAAACTTTCACAACTCCGGCCAAGTCACCTTCAAACATACCTTCAGGAAACCCATCGTCATGTCCCATACCTCCAACATCACCCTTCTCCCTTATCACTGTTGATATAGCTCTTGGAAAAGATCCAGCCACCAAACACAAGCACCTCTCGCCCAACGTCACAGAAGTTTCCTCAAATAACCTCCCCTAGAAAACATTCCACCTAGAACACGAGAAGTATTCATTAAAAACATAAGCTTAAAAAATAAAATATTAAATGAGTGATTCCCGTTAAACATTTAGTCACCATACAAAATACATGAAAAACCTATAGAACTACAACCTAACCTACCTTATCACTAGTCGAGCCAATACCACTAGTAGTACACCCAATGAAATCTTTTGTGTCTTTCTCAAATGTGGCAGCACGGGTACCACACTGCACATGTTGAACAACCCCAGCTGGAACGCGAACTTCAATACCACCACTAGTTCCCCCAATACTATTTGTAGTTGGATTCAAATCCACCCCACATTCCTCTAGTTCACTAACTAATGGAAACAACTTTATTTTAGCAAACTCCTCTACCTTTCTCGCTAAGACTTCATCCACGATACACTTTTCCTTCTCCAACGCCTCCGCTACAACAAGTTAACAACTTTATCCTCTACTCCAACGATATCTAAACTAGAATTCAGGTCGCGGGTACTAGCCAAATATTTATACCATTCCACCTCAATGATCTTACTGTACATATCATCAAAAAATTATAGAACCCTTGAGACTTTAGTAGCTTATTTACTAGCACACGAGTATAGCCTGGATGATCAAGACCATCCTCTCTTAGTGCCCTAATTTCAGCACCTAAGGCATCATTAACATTTCCCTTCTCATAACATGGAGTGCGCACCCTCGCCAATTCCAATGCCAACCTATCTTGAACCATCATCTCCTCTTCCAACGATGCTCCAAGCAGATTCAAATTTTTGGTTAACTTACCGACCTTAAGCGCATAATCAACAACGCATCCAGGAGTAGACAACATAGCTCCACCTACTTACATAAACACAATCCCATTACCAAAAATAACAAATGACATACCTCACATTCAAAACTAGATCTAATACCTCCTTAGTCGACCCAAGCACACCAGCAATCTTGGGAACATTAATCCCAACCTCCCGTGACAACCTCATGATGCCTATAGGCGCCGAGCCTTCCACCTTCACAGTATTAGATCCTCCAACTGCATTATCTTCGAGGACTTGACACCGTGATCCTCTAACCCACTAGGCTTGAACTTACCGCTTCCAACACCCACCTCTCTAGTCTCGTCAAAACGTGAATGTATGTAAAGTGAGCCCAACTTTGAGTCACCACTATCATCCCCACGTCGACTGCAAGGTGCGTCTATACTTTTGTTCGCAGACGTCTAACTAGATGCAATTAATAACTTCATAACTGCTATATATATTATGTGTGTGTGCGCGCGTGCATGTGTATTTCAACCCCCCACGGGAGTATGCATAATACTAGTAATGTAGATATTCTAAATTTATTACTTCGCCTTCCATTAGGCCTTTCTATCCCTAGCTACCTGCATCTTGTAAAACCATTTTCACGTTTCCATGAAATTTTAGATAACCATTCAATTCTAAAAATCCAACTTCCCTTCTTCAGGTATGTCAGCTTGGATTTTGTGGACAACAGCTATAATTAGTGGTAAGATTCCATAAATTCTTGTGTGCAGTGTAGTAAAAGTTCAATTGATTTCATTAATTGTCTCATTTGTCAGGTCTACTTCATGTAACTGAAATAAGGACAATACTCAGACGCATACCCTTGTTTGCATTTCTCATCTATAAATGGCGACGAATGCATTTATCGATTAATGATGTTATAAGAAGATTTTCTCCAAAGTCACAACAACATGGCTCCAATCCGATACTCATATAGACAAATAAAGAAGATGACCAACAATCTCAAAGACAAATTAGGCGAAGGAGGTTATGGTTCCGTGTACAAAGAAAAATTGTTGAAGTGATTCATCAATGGAGTTTCTGCAATGGGAAGAATCAATTATGTCAATGTGGTTCGATTAGCAGGATTTTGTACTGTGCAACAACAACAAAGAATGTTTTACTAGATAAGTACACATTTTCACAAAATGCCAAGGACTCGCAATTGATGAACTGGAGCAAATTATATGAAACAGTCGTGGGCGTGGCAAGAAGATGGAGTGTCTTCATCAAGGCTGCCAGATGACACAACTTGTCGTAGATGACATTAGTCTTTTCAGCTCTGTCGACGATGAATTAACTGAGAGCCTATGTGATTCCGTGTCTTTAGAAATACAGAAGTAATATAACTTAACTAAGATAGAGTGATAAGATATATCTGTTGAAATGCAACCATATAGTAAGAGTTTTGTAAGTGGCATTACAGTTAACAACATAAATCTTTACTTGAAGCACACATATTGTTCAAATATTTTAAATTTTCAGGAGTGCATCCCTTGGCTGCTAAAAGGGCAAATCAGATAAAAAATGATCAATACATTTATCAGAAGTTCCACCCTTAGAAACTGCTTCCTTGGCAAAACTCATCCATCTCAAATCATTCTCTGTCATTTCTCTCCCTCTTTCTGTTTCCAAAACTTCCTTCACACGCCTCTCAACCCCATCCC
>JAULKK010200642.1:0-15930 GCA_032355705.1 Rubia peregrina | reverse complement strand
GTGTAGTCGTCTCCTCCTTCGGTCTTCAAAATGAGGTTTTGAAATCTTCATGTCTTCAAAATAAGGTCTTCAAAAGTTCCCCAGATTGCCTTGTCTCAAGGGATTCTTATTAAAAGTGATAAGAGCGATACAGTTACTCTTAACCCTAATAATATAATACCAAGGTAAAATAGGACATCCCAAGCATAATGGTATGTCAAAATGACATCAAAAGATACTAAAATCATCAGTTATATAAACACATCACCATCCGCTGTAGAAGTTGAGTTGTGTTCAAGTACAAGTCTATTTACTCTCAAATTCTCTTGTCTCAAAAACTCTCCAAGCCCGAAGAAGCTTCAATGGTAGAAAAAGGAACTGAAGATGATGCATGCACACCTATTGTGCCATTCAATGGAAGAGCTCAACGGCTAAGAAGTTCACTCCTGATAATTCCCTACAGATCCAAGGTATCATACCCTGATCCTCCTAGTGATCTCCTGATTAAACTAAATGGTATAGAGTTTAAGTCTGTGTTAGAGTGTTTATGCTGGCATGGCTAAATAATTTGGCTGTAGATTTGTCTGGGGTAAGAAATCTTAAAGGGAAGTTATTTGAGGATGACATGGATGAACTAGTATCCGGAGAGTTTGAGGATATTGAGAAAATTGAAAACTGTAATCCTAGGCTAATTAAGAGGTGTTTTAGTAAGCTGGATGAAGATGAATTTTTTACAATCTACTCCACTGCCTCTAGCCCATGTAATTTTAGGATTAAGGAAATAGAAACCCTGGTATTTGAAAAGCCTAAAGAAGAGGTGAAGAAGTTAAAGGGTTATGCAAACTTTTCAGCTCTGAAACTCTATGATCATAGAGCTAGGAAGAGGAACGAAGTGTTGAGAACACCCGTTGTGATTGTTAATCCTCATATTGATGATGAGAGCGGGGTTGGATATGTTTCAACACATGAATCAGGGGGAGGTTCTAGAAAATCTATTGAGATTGATGAACCTGATCATGGGTTCACAGATGCTAACATGAGGTTTGATGAGAGAATGGCTGATGGTGAAGGTGGAAAGACCTCGACATGTGCAATAAACCAGAGGTAGGGAGATATGACCCCATGACTGAGCAGCTTAATGTTGGAACACAGGATGATCATGTTCTAACACAGGAGGTTGATTTGAACTAATCTAGTGATGATGTCCTGGATGAGTTCATCCAGACCAGAGTGAGGAAGGCCAAGAGGAAGGAACCAGCTTTAAAATCATCACACTAGCCAAGAAGAGCAAGAAGAAGACTCATGCTCCGGCACCAAAGAAGAAGACTACCCTATATGCACCTCCAGTGAGTGATGCTCGTTCAAAAATATTTTATGATGTTGATTGTGAGTATATGTGGGAACTTTCTCCCAAAGGAAAATTATTGCTGGAGGACCAGTGGATTTGGAAGCCTACAAACAGTTAGGTTTCTTTGATTTTGTGAAGTTTTTACGACTCAGGACAACAACCACTATTTATGAGGACTATAATAAACAGTTAGTCTGTGAGTTTTAATCAAATTTTATGGGTAGAAATTTAGAGAAGGATTCCCATGGTGTGGTAGGGCTTGTGTAAGAGGTAAGATCATAAACTTCTCAGCTGGAAAGATTAACAGGATGTTAGGACTAAAAACTCCAGATTTTGTTATGGTGTTTTCTAATGAGGTGGGGGTCACCGATGATTAGATTTTAACAGAGATGTCAGGTGGGTATAAATCCCATTGGACTGCTATAGGATACTCTCAAGCCTCCTGCATGTCCTCCAGATTCTCCCGTCTCTATCAGTTGGTTGTAAACTACTGGATGCCATCTACCAATACCACCGCTCTCACCAAGGAAATGTCAAAGCCACTGTACTGTGTTGGAACAAAGTAGCCAGTTAACTTGGGCTTGTTCATAGAGCATAACATTGTGAGGTAAGCCATCTCGCCCAAGGCCAAGTATGCACTGGTTTATCCCATCCTTATTTCTGCCTTGGTTGGGACTGAAAGGGTGAAGCTGACTCGGAGGATGAGATTGTGAAAACTGAATCGATTTGGACAAACAAAAGGGCCTTTGAGCTAAGGTAGGTGCATGATTTACCATGGAATCCAAAGGCTTCTACCTCTGGGAATGATGAGAAAAAGGCCAAACTTGTGGCTATAAATGTGAGGTTGGGAGCCCTGGCCATTCAGATTGCTGCATTAGAGGCAGAAAAGGCAAGGATTGAGGAATAAAATGCTTAGTTTGAAGCACAATTGACAACTCCTGAACAGGATTGAAAATATCGTTGAGGTTATGTTTCAACATAGTCCAGTTATATGGTTCAGGGGGAACAGTGTTTATTGGATGTATATTTTTTTATCTCTGTGGTTTTTTTTTTGCTTTTGGCATATTCATGGCCATAGGGGGAGAATATTTTGGAGGATTTTGGATATTATTTTGGATCTGTAATATGAATTTCATTATGGATTTCTAGTTTTCTTTCGGCATTCTTATAAATTCATATTCATTACTTTGTCTATGTTTCAACATTGGATTTCTGGAATTCTTATGCTGTGAAGTTGGAAGTTTTTCTTTGTGATTTTTATTCCAAAATGGCTGGGTCCACAAAATGCCAAAGGGGGAGAGTTTAAAGTCACGTGATGTGTATTTTTTTTTCATTGGCATTTGTGAACTAATTTGGAAAAGAAAAATTTCCAGGTTGAAACATACAGAAACTGGAGCCTAGAAGATTTTAATCGATTACAGAATATTGCGAGGATGTTAATTTATGGAAGATTGAATATTTTGCAATATTTATTTAGGCATATGATTGAAGCATGCTGGATTTCTGGAAAATCCCCATTCTTAAGGAATTGGATTTATGGAATACTATGTGATATGTTGAGATAAAGAAAATCCCTTTGAGGGATTGTGATATGCTTCAGAAACATATATGGAATCGGAATATTTTGGAGACAAAGGTGGATCTTTCCAATCTGCTCATGGAATATAAATAGAGGACATCACGTCTGTGCTAGTCACAAACTTAATATTAAAATCTGCATTCAGGTTTGCAATCTTTTCGAGAGTACCGCGAGAGCCAGATATGATATGTTCCAATGTACAGTAACATGTTGATCATGTTCAGAATCATATATCTTAATTCCTCGAAAGAAGGAGATCCGGCGTTGATGAGTTTCGAGGTCAGAGGTCAGAGGGAGTCTGATCAAGTCGGATCGGTAACAATAGAGCTTGCAGAATCCAATTAGATAAGATAAGTAAGATTGTATGATTTACTTTGTGCTGTATCTTTTTTATTAGTGAATTTATTCTAAATTGGGCCAGGGCCCTCATATTTAGGTGAATTTCACCGAACTCCATAACCAAGTATTGTGTGTCCATACTTTATTTTACTGTATACTTGGTTAAATAGGTTATGCCGGAACACGGTAGTAATTCTTTAATTAATTAGGTAAAACCAAATTACAAATACAACATTGTTACTAGAAAACATTCCTGAAACACTTAATCTGAACATAAAGAGATGTTATCAAAACAAGTCACTCTTGAAGAACCATAAAAAATAGTTAAATCAATAGATGGATCCTCAGCCCTGGGCATGATGGATTTTCAGGTTTCTTTTACAAAGAATGCTGGGAAATCATCAAAAGTGGTCTTCTTTTAACAGTGAAAGATTTTCTGAATTATTCTCCCATCCCTAAATTAATATCATCAACCTTAATAATTTTGATTCCCAAAAAATAAATATGTTCTTCATTAAAGACTATAGACAATTAGTTTATGTAATTTCATCAATAAAATCTTCTCAAAACTAATTGCTACAAGATTGAAACCAATTTTAAATGAAATCATATCACATGAACAAATGAATGATATCATACTGGATAACCTAAAAACTGCTTTCTTTTCAATTCAAATTAATGGCAAGACTTGTAGATTTTTCAAAGATTTAAGAGGATCAAAGCAAGGGGATCCTCTATCCCTATCGCTTTTCATCCTGATGTCAGAGGCATTAACAAGAAACATTAACTTCCTGTTTCAATATGCTGAAATCAGATATTATAAACTAGCAAAACCAATGATCAATGTAACTCATTTATCTTTGCAAATGATATTGCATTTTTAATGAAATATTTTTAACCAGGAATTGAAAAACTAATGGGGTTTCCGAAAATTTATGAAAAATTACTTGACAAAAAATAAAATTTGAAAAATCATCATTTTCTATCTGAAAAGGCAGAATCAAGAATTACGGAAATAATAAAATCAGAAACACAAATGATTGCTGGTTCTCTCCCATTTAAACATCTCCGATGTCAAATTTTTATAGGATGAAACAAGAAAAGTTTATTTCAGGGAGACTCGATAAATCTGAGAGTCAATTTATGGTTCTATCTCAGGCTTGAAGATTAACTCTAGTTAAGCATGTTTTAGCCACAATTCTTGTCCACATCCTTACAGTGCTAAAATCACCACTTGGCACTATAGATGAACTTCACAAAATATTTGCAAAATTTGTGAGGAACTCTAGATCCAAAACAACAAAACAGAAGAATACATAAGTCATAATAACTTTTTTTGTTATCTAAAAGAATAAAAAGACTTGAGATTAACCAATCTTCATCCAATGACTCGGAGTTTTTCCATCAAATTATGGTGGAAAGCAAAATTAGGTCATTTTCTTTGGGAAAAGATAATTTGGTCAATGCCTGAAAATTCTTTAAAAATCAAGAACCTGGAAAAGAATAATTGAAATAAAACTAGCTATTGAACTATTTTGTACAGAGTGGGAATGGAGCCTCCTCCTTTTGACATGCTAATTGGACTAAAACTGGTTCTCTAATTCAATTTATGGAGGAGGAAAATGAATTACCTTTTCCTAACTTAACAATATCAGACTCTACTAAAAAAACAATATCAGACTTTTCTAATAATCAAAGTGAACTTGTTGAATCACTGAAAGAAAATTTTCCTAGTCAAATACTCTCACCAATACAATCTAAAATTCAATTGTTTCCAAATTATAAAGATACCATCATCTGGAAATTATCTGAGAGTGGGAATTTCAGTGTTAAATCATCATATGAACTGGTTAGACGGGAAAAAAAATAAAGTATCATACTTTAAACACATGTGGTCCTATCTATTGCCAAAAAAAAGTGTACTAAAGTGGAGAATTATGAATATACTTCCAGTCTTATAAGATCTTTTAGAATATTTCTCTTTCAATTTACCATCTATAAGTTGCTTCTGCAAATGTGAGTTTACATCACATCTTCAGTAATTGCACCACCATTAGACTTTGTTTTTAGCATTACTTCACCAGACTGTTACTTTCTTTGCGATGGGTACTTCTATTTTGGAATAAAAAAATCATCATGCATTGTTACTGATATGATGAGAGTATTGCCATGCATTGTGGTTTGGTTCATCTGGAGTGCGAGAAACAATTTTATTTATGATGATAAAAAATCCGATATAGAAATATTACAAAGGCAGATCATAATCGTGGTATATTATATACTTATTGCAAAGAAAATTCAGGCAGTCTGGAACTTAAATGCATCTCTTCCAAAATCTTTTGTGTATTAGATTAAAAAAGATTCCCCAAAAACCAAAAATTGTTCCTGAAAATCACCACTGGAGTCATTCAAATTGAATATAGATGGATCATCATTGATTAATGGTCAAGTTGGAGCAAGCGTGATAATTATAGATAAAAATGGTTGTTTATTTATTCTGTTGCAAAGTTTTTAGGGAATGGTACAAGTGTTGAAGTAGAGGCACGAGCTTTGTTACCTGGTTTGCAAATGACCGAGCAACAAGACATCACAAAGCCACCTATAATTAAGAGGATTAAAAAATTGTACAAAAATTTAAAAAATAAATAATAGTGAACATAGTTAAATATTAATTTAATTTTTAATATAAAGAGAAAGTTATCTATAATTATAAATATTTTTTATGAACATGCGATAGGTAATTTTCATATCACCGACTGTAACTGTTTAGGGGCCGCTTGGTTCAAATTGGGGAAAGGGAATGAAATCAGGAAAGGGAAAGGAAAAGGAAAGGAAAGGAATGATACTGGATTTCTCAAACTGTTTGGTTCAACAATAGAAAAGAAACCAAGTTCTCCTCCATTCCCTTTGTACCTATTTGGTTCAAGAAGGGGAAACAAACTTTGATTTCTAGTACACCACAGTTTAAAAACTCATAGTCATATATAAGTTAATCAAGTAAACAACCTTAAGAAAAGGGAACTAAATTAATCAACAAAACAATAAATTAAATAATTTATATAATTAAATAATATATGTATATTAAAATATTTCAATCATTGGATTAATTTTATTAATATTCGACTCATACACAACTCAAAGGTAAATATAATTATTTTTTAAGTATGATATTAATTTTTTAACTTAAATTTATTTAAGTTAAACTATATTACTACTTGATTTATTACTATTTATATTATATAATTATGAAATAATAGTATTTATGTAAAAATAATATATTTATTATAAAATAATACAACTATTCTTTAAAGTATAAGTTAAGAAATAATATCATTTTAAACTTAAAAAATAGGTTCATATGAAAAATATAGTTTTATTTAAATTTGACTCATAAGCAACTAGAAAAATAATATCATAATATATTTTTATTGAAATTATAATAAAAATATTTTGTAATTTTTATTCTGATAATAAATATAGAGTATTTCTCAACTACAATATATAAAATAATAATATTTATATAAATAATGTAATTTTATTATAATATAAAATAATAAATTAATCATTTATATAAGAAAATAATATATATTTATGTTATACTAGACATTATGAAATAATATTATATATTATGAAATTTTAGTTATAATAAAACTATAGTGTTAGTAATATTCAACCCATATACAACTCAAAAAATTATAATACCATTTTTTCATTAGTGTTATTAATTTTCTTTTTAAATAATAAATTTATGTTCAAATATAGCAATAATATTTAATTTATTTATTCTCTTAAAATATAGCAATATATATGTATGATTAATGTTCTTCCCAATTCCTTTTTCTACGAGACTAAAATCTTAAATAACAGTAAACATATATATATATATATTTTCAATAACATTCACTGTTTAAGAAGTTGGAACGTTTACGAATAGAAGAAGACGTGTGAGTAAATTAGTTTTAAACAATGTGAAACGAAGCATGACATATGGGGAATCTGAATCTTAGGGTGAGGGTAGGGAATCGAATTAAGAGAATCCCAAACTATAAAAAGGAAAGGGAATGATTAAAAATACCAACCAAACATGGGATTCATTATGTTTTATTCCCTGTCCCCATTACGAATCCCCCCAAACAAACAACCCCTTACTATGGTTGATACCTATAATAACAAAATTTCAAATAAAATGTATAGCACGAAACATTCATGCTATTATAACAGTCTCAAGAGTACATGCTCATTGTAAATATTAATCCAATTCACCTATGGAGTAATCCAATTCAATCGTTCGTGTCCTTTTGTATAGGAAAATAACAGATCAAGTCTTTTGATTTGTTTGGAATCAACCGATCGTTTTTTTAGTTAGAATCAACTGATCATGTGTTTTTTGTTGGAATCAACCGATCGTGTCTTTTTTTGAAATTCTGGTAACTCACGCATCTTTGGCCAATTTTTTATTTCTAAGACCATGTACAATCATCACACCTCAAAGTTGTTCTAGTTTTTATTTTCTCTCATGTAACTGGAGTAAAAAACTGAACATCTTATTTTTTTTACTTGATTACATCAATTGGTTTTTCAGTACTAACAGGACTATCAATTTGATTAGAATCAATCGATTGTGTCTTCTTTTTCCTTTTTAACTGATTTTTTCTTTCTACCAACGAAGAGACAAGTAATTTATGCACACCTATTATAATTTGCCCCATACAATCATGAATAATACAAGAAAACAAGAGGAAGAGAGCCAGCATCGGACCAATTGCCATATACGGAGACTCCGCTAACCAAATCCTGAAGAGAAATCTGGCAAAATCACAGAGATTTATTTAGAGACCATAGCCCTATGCGAGCAACGACGGGGAAGAGAATTAATCGGCACATTACGGGGTTGTTAACAAACCAACCTCTCGAAAGATCAATTACCTTCGGAGCACTGGGAGATTAAAGATAAAATTTATAAGTTGGTCTCTTATGCTCACTACCAACTACTAGAAAGTAGCTAGTGGCAAGTCCGAGATCGTCAACGGAGATGCTAGAATTCAAAAGTTAACTAGACAGAACTCACAATCGGGCATCAATCCGACTGTGTGTTGCGAATAACTAGTGCCACAAACATAGATGGGGGGGGTTATCTAACAACTACTAATCATGAAAATAAAGAGATCAAACTATATTTTACTAGCCTTGGGGATATTTTTGTAACATTACCGGTGAATGAATTTGATCCTAGATTTAATCGCATATAAGACATATAAACCTATCTTATGTCTATGTCACATAGTGTGGGTAATAATCGGTCATTCCCAGTGCCCATCACACAAAGTACGTTGGACCATTTTTACCTATCACCACCACCTCGGTCATTAGGGAAAGTGCTTCGACCACACCTCTGGATACTGCCATTTCTTCTCCGTAAATCTCACTCCCAATGCTAACGCTCCCCCACTTAAAGGATTAAGTACCTAAGTAGTCGCTTTGCGGTGGTAGCAACTATTAGATATGAGAGTAAGGAAAATACATCTCGGGCACTCCATTGTGGATGTTTTTTCCTAGGCCTTTAGAGGCAAAAGAAATGGTGTCTCAAGATGACTCTAGGGTTGAAACACGACAACTCTAGTTGCTACAAAATATCATGCTCATCCTATCGAGCTACACTAAGGGTGTCTAGCGCACCCCAGTTTGGGGTAATGCCCTCCCTAACATGAACATTATTACACGATGAGCCAATCAAACTAGGCTATAACGATCAGAATGGTACTCTCAATCATAGTTGAATGCACTCACAAAGTCGGTAATCACAAACCTACAATGTGTTTAACCCAACACTCCCAAGGTAGCAATCAAGCCTAGAACAATAGCATATCATATATGAACTAAGGTGCATCTTAGAATATACATAAAATGTATCTCACAAGAATATAAAGCTCAAATCAAACATGAATATTCATAGACATAAAACATAGGAAGATCTAGAATCCCACAAAATCATCACCTAGTCATGAATAGAGATAAAATCCCTAAGTGCTCCAGGAAAATTCAACCCAATTCAATCATAGGATTCAATGCCATAGTTATAAACAAGGAAATAGTAAAAGAGAAGATAAGAGTTGGTCTATTTCTCTATCTACCAACTCTTAGAACTATAATTACAATAATGATACACATATGGATATTTGAACCCTAGTAGACTAGGGCCTCTTTACATAGTAGGTGGAAATGGGCTTTAGAGAAACTGAAACAAAGAGGGAAAGCTTAATAGTCACGTCGGTACGGGCCATGCAATAGAATGCGGCCCGTGCAGGAGGCTATCCTTGGCCCAACCGATCTCGCAGCGTGCAAATCTATATGGGTTACCAACTAGAGAGCGCTCTTGGATGTCTGAGCATCGTGGCCCATGCATAATCTTGCGGGCTTCCATCTGGAGTAATCATCCATGGCTTCTGATGGCGCGGCCGGAAAATTAGTCTCGGGCCGCAGACTGGAGGTTCAGGTCTTGATCTTCAGGGCGCACGGTCCGTGTAAAAGGACACGTTCCACGCCAGGACTTAGTCTCACAAGTAGTTAGTTTGGAACGGGTTGTGTAAATGTATACTGGCCTTGCCGGTTTTCACTTCTTTTCAGACTTCGACTTTTTTTCTTTGGCACATCCCATCTACTACCACGATTAAGTGTGTGGCTACTATCATCCTTATGAATGACCTTCAACTATCTTCTGTCATTATCGCGAATGACCTTCACTAAGTTACTCCAAAGTGTTTACTAGCAATCTTCAAATAAGCTCACAAAATAGAATCTAGATACTCGTAAGGACATAGTATCCATTAGATCTAAATAAGACACAAAACAAGGGATTTAGGTTGGAAAACCAACAATGACCATCTAAACCCCTTGTAATGTAAACACATTCAAATCTAGCAATCAACTCTACAAAAGTTACTAAGAGATGGCTAAATGCATTAGGAAACACATGCTTCTAGTGTCTCACCAAATCCCTCAAACCCAAACCTTTACTCGTTCTCGAGTAAACAACAACAAGCAATTATCTAAGCGAAACATAGTATGCAAAGAATTCCCCAAAACATCCAAAATTTATTCCCGGACTACCCTAGTCCCCCAAAAACATAAGAATCTCTCAACTCTCACATCCCAAAGAAACTAAGATAATCTATCCAACCAATATACAAACTCAAAGGTAAAGTTCACAAAATATGAATGTGTGAAGCTAAGTTATTATATGAAAGAACTACCAAAAGATAATCCAAGATAAGCATAGGATAAGTTTTTGATTTCTCTCAATTTCTCTCATTTTGTCTAGGAGAACTTTTGGGTCTTTATCCTAGCATCTCACAATTTTTTCCTTTGACAAAGCTCACTTCTCACCTCTTTCCACACCATTTGGGCTCTCACTTTTGCATAGGGTTTTCAACCTATCCGAGCCTTTCCCATTGTTGCCCAAGTGATCCTTTCGTATTTTTGACTTAGCCGGGTATATATAATTTTTTTCACTTTTTTTCATGTAGCACAAAATGCCCAAAGTAGGCTTTATACTACAATGAGAATATGGAAAAACAAACAAATACAAAGGAATTTCGTTAGAACTCCTAAGGACCTAACTACTCTCTCCCCACACTAAAACTTTGCATTGTCCCCAATGCATCATACAAAGTTTAAAAAATACAAATGGAGTATGGAAAATGGTAAGCACTTACTCCTGGGACCCTGAATGGCTCGCTCTCATGCACCTTGTCTCACACCTTTTTTTTTCTCTTCTTGCCTCAATTATTGCCTTTCATTGGGAACAAGGTCATGAAAGCCTTCAAGTTTTGAGGCATGAAATCTCTTAATCAATTGCTCTGGCCTCCTCTTTCACATCAGCTCTCCCGTCAATGATGGAAAACTCCTCCTTCACTTTCTGATCGATAGAATCTAGTCTACTTCCCCAAGGCCTCATGGTTCCATTCATAGAGTCAAGCCTTGCCTCAAACTCTTCCATTTGTAAACTCATCCCACTTACCATCTGACTAACTTCTTGCACCATTTGGGTTGAACACATGAGTTGTTCCCTAAATGTGCGAATCGGTCGAAGAAGTCCACCGGTAGGTTGGTTCGGGTAGGTTTTACTCTAGGGACATTCTCACCATCTTCTTCTTCAATGTCCACATCTGGGATGACAGGGTGTCGTAGAAGGTTTTATCGAACCTCGAAATGGGATCTATGCAGATATCTTCCAATGCAGTGTCATGATTGATTGTCATGCGCTCGGGTTGAGGAAGCACCATGAAGTTGCACATGGTGGCACCACCATTTAGTCAAACAAAGCAATCATCTGTGGGGTTGGTGGAAATCTTAGAAGCTTTTGACAACTTGTCCACAGTATACTTTGTCCCCGAACAACCCAAATTTGCCAAAGAAAAGAGAGAAGGCACCGTATGTCCTAGGTATTGTGCGAGTAGGCTGACCATTCCTCCCACTAGTATTTTTCCAGCTCTCTTCTTTCCCATGTTTATGCATTATTCCACAATGTTTCCACCAAGTTGGAATAAATTTAGATGATATTTTGGGCTGGGTTTCTTCTCTATATAAGAGGCATCAATTTAGATATTTTTACGCACTTTTTAGTCTAGAATTGGTTCATATTTTTGCAAACATATTTTTCTAATTATTTCTAGATTCTGGTTCACCGCCGAGCATCCAGTTTTCCTAAATAGAACCCATTTTCTTGGAATAATTTCTTTTCTTAGTTTAATTCAACATCATATTTTTGGATATTTTCTTTACAATTTTTATTTGCATATCACGAGTCGCTAATTTTTTTTATTGGTATAAAGTAATGAGTGTTAGTTTATGAATTGTGAGGCCTAACTGTTTTATAAATGATTCATGTGTGTTCTTGATTTAATTCATTTCTAATATGTTTAAGTCCGACCAACTTGAATATTGTTAGGATATTGATATCCTCCACAAATGTTTCCACCAAGTTAGGATAGAAGTTCCCTTTAGGAGTCATCACATAAAGGATTTGCATGTCTTTGTTAGGGCATTGGGAAATTTCTCCACAACAAAGAACTCCCATGGATAGGAGCCGGTACACATAGCCGAATGGACTATTACGGTACTTTTGCCCAAAGGGTTCCTATCCACACCTATCAAGTTCCTCCAAAAGCTGCTCAAAGAGAATAGAAGACCTTGTTGATGTGTCTTTGGAACTTCCTTCCCATACTTCCATCCAAACGCTCGAGCAACTTCCCTATGGGTCATTGAATACTCCTTGTCGTCCAAGTGGAATATGATGGTCCTCTTTCTATCATTGTCTAATGTTTTCTCCATGGTTTCCAAGAACTCCAAATTCAATCAAATGTACATCTTGGAGTGCATCTCATGGAAGCCTTCTAGGCCTATCCGACCTAACAAGTAGGTAATTGGTTCAAGTAGGCCTAGAGCTACCAAAGTCTTTCCCCACACGAATTTGGTCTCTAAGATTTTCCTCCTTGACCTATTGAGATACTTCCACTTCTGGGTCGCACCCCCGGTAATTTAGCTAATCCCATGAACTCATAAAAAATAATGGCCGGAATAGGGGTATGGGAGTTTTCTGCTCCTGTCTCCTAAATTTATCCAAACTCTTCCCTTTATCACCACGAGGAGTTGTTCCTTTCTCCTATCTACTCCTCTTAGGTCCCAATCTATTACAACAAGAGAAAATGGTAATGGAAAGATACACCCAAACCTTGGGCATCAAAGATCACTTAGAAAGAACCATGGTTTCTAAACACCCAACATATAGCAAATCATATCATCTCAAATCAAGGATCAAAATATTCCCTTACAGTTAGCTCAATCTCACATTATGCATACAACCCACATACTCCAATAAAACATCAATAAATTTTGAATTTCAAGCTTCCCCTCATATAACACAATCATGCCTATGAAAGCAAGTAGGCACAAATTTCAAAATGTTACCCAAAATTAAAAGCTAGGTGATGAAGATCACACAAGAAAAGTAAAGAGTGATCTCCCTTGCCCAAATTATAATTTATCCCATTACGAAATGAGAGTGGATGTTTTTGAAGCAATTGGAGTAGGTTAAATGCTCTATATTGATGGGAGAAGGTACTCTGAATTCGGATTCAAAGAATTAATGATTTTCCACAAGTGGGTTGTTTAGGAGAGAGACAAAATGAAGGTAGTAACGATTTGGGAAAAAGTGGAAATTTTTTGGAGTAAAAGCTTCATGAATTCATGCTCAGAGAAGTTGTTAATGCTTAGTACTGTACCACTGGTACTAACCTTGTTTAGGCAAAGATTTAATTTTGCCAAAATTATGCAAGGTTGCCCAACTGCAGTACTTTCTGGCTGGCACGAGGCATGATACATCCATGCCATGTGTAGGAGTCATGCCAGTTCTTTTTACACGAGTCTTGCATGGTCTGTGCCCCCTTGCACCTTCGTTTTTCTAACACGTTTTCCCCCAATCATATTTTCTCCTAACTAGAACAACAAGACTCGATCTAAGACTCGATGAACCACATTCTTAACAAAATCCTTTGCCACCTAAAAAAAATGTAAACAATAAACTACTAAAAAACCAAAAATACCGTATATTTATTGTCGCCCTCATGACTTATTTTTCATACATTCAAATTAGAGAAAACCTGCCATTAGGTATCCATAGTTGGCATCCGCAATTCCACCCATAATGACGTCTTTGTGGAGAGATCTCCACAAAGCATCATCATTACCTTTGCACTACTTGTCAACAACCGGGAGTTCATGTTCATCCTTAGCTGATGCCGGCTCCTTAACCTTTTCCTTGGGTTTAAGAGGTGGAGTGGGAAGTTTTAATTCCTTACCACTCTCCACTAATCACTGCATGTTAGTGTTCAAATAAAAGCAATCCACAACTGAAAGATTATCACTAAAATCATGCATGGCATAAGTGTCATCAACATTCTCATCAAAATCAAAACTCAAGATATGTTTTCCCTCATCAATCATCTAAAGGCTCTCATCATCATCACTCATACATGATTCATCACATTGAAAAAATTCATCACATAAGCTTATACCATTGCATGCAAGAGAAGAAGTAGAATATCAAACCCAACCTTATCAATGTCATTCTCTGGGGTCAATGTTACCAAATGGACATTTATCTTAGTCCTTGATATTTTCAAAAATAGTCTCCCAGTAGAATAGGGGATGCACCTCCATCGTGCATCACATAGAGGTCATAAAAGTCCACCGGAAACACAAGATTTCCCACTCTAACCATAACCCTAACTATCCCACTAGGGATTGCTTGGGAGTGATCGGCTAGTTGGACTATCACCCAAGTGTACATAAGTTCATCTATGTCTAGAATCCCATATAGGGTAAATGGAATAACATTGATGGAAGCTCCTAAGTCAATCAGAGCATGCTTAATAAACTTACCAACTAGAGATGTAGAGATTGAAAACATACTGGAATCATCACACTTTTTAGTAATGTTTCTATGGGCCAAAGTAGTCAATCCTCCTATTTTCAAATGTCCTACTTTCTAATAAGCTTAGTCCTTCTCCCAGTACAATTTTTTTTAAAAAAATATCATATGATGGAATTTTCCAAATTACATATAAGAGTGGAATACTAACCTCGAATTTTAAAAAACTTGGCCGATTTCATCTTCAATGGATGCCACCTTTGACTTTTTTTTGTAGAGCACTAGGGAACGACATTGAAGGGTTGACCTTTGCCTCAATGGTAGGGAGCTCTCACGTGGGCTCCTTCTCAACTACTACTTCCTCTTATTCAAAAGCAGCATTGTTGTTTTCCATAATTTTGCCATCTTCTTGCACAACTTCCTTCTTGGCTTCTCGTACATCCTTCACACTTCTCAATTGTAATGAACTCACATTGTGAGGATTCACTTCGGGCTGGGATGGTAGCTTGCCAGAGTCTCATGCCTCAAGCCGGCTCAGTGAGATGACAAGTTGACCAACTAGCACTTCAAGGTTTTTTATGCTAGAAAAGCTCTTGTTCCTAGCTCCTTAATTTTCCTTCTCATTCGCTCTGTAAACATATCACTTAATTTGTCAATTGTGCAATTGCCTCAAGAATTTCCTCCCGATCAAACTTATAAATTAGAGCATTTGGTTTGGAGGTGATGAGACGTCAAATGCATGTATTTTCCGAAGCATATATCATCTCTTTTGTTATCTTTTTGTGGGAATATTGCTAGATTTAGGTAGGATTACATTATAAGGGGTTTAGATAACCATTTTCAGTTTTCATATCAAAAGCCTTCATTTTGTAACATAATTTTAGTCTAATGGATTTTTGGTCCTTACGAGCATCTAGATTCCTTTTTGTAAGCTTAATTTGTAGATTTCTCGTAAGCACTTTGGAGTACTTTAGTGAATGCCATTTGCAAGGATGGTAGAAGATTGAAGGGCACGAGTCAAAATGTGGTAGAAGATAAAATGGCCGAAGAAGGAAGACGAAGAAGCGGATGAATTGTGATCCAGAAGTTTGAACCGAGTTATGAGAATGATCCGATAAAAACAAACTCTGAAGATGGTACCATTGGATTTTTCTTCTCGAGCACTATAAAATCGACTACAAGAACTCCCAAAATGGATAAGCGGTTCACCCGGGGCGAAGCAAAGAAGAAGAGGCAGCAGCTCCTCTGCTGGCCGCG
>JAULKK010200318.1:0-15937 GCA_032355705.1 Rubia peregrina | reverse complement strand
GAGGTTTAGCGAGAGATGTCGAATTCACTCTTGTAAACTACTATCAAAGAAGAATGAGAGATTTATCTTCACAACAATTAGTAAAGGTGTTGAATAGATTATATGTTTGATGATAGATAGAAGGCTTGAAAGTATAAGTCAATTTCTCTCAAGACTCCGTAATCCGTACTTAATCCTATTTTAGTGAATGTATGCTTTATTAGTGTAACTTGTTTTAAATTCATAACTTAGGAACAACCAAACGAAACCCCCCTCTTTAGGTGCTTTTATATGTATGCATATCTATATATCTTGCGTAGTATTTACCATTTTATGAGCAAACACTTAGGAATATCCCGTCTCTATGGATGACCCCGACTTGCCACTAGCTACTTAGTTGTAGTTAGTAAGCAAAAAGAGCTTAAAATAGTATTTTTGGGAGGTACGACGGCGATCTCCTAGTGTCGCAATGGAAAATAATTAATTTTTCTAGAAATGTATTTGAGCTTATTAGATGTGCTATTTGTTATGGTATTGGGCCAAAAATAATAATATTTGGCCCACTCTAAACATAAGTGATGTCCGGCGTCAGTCTGTAGTTCTCACATTTTTACTAAATGGCGACCGACGTCGCACATCCGTGGCAGATTTCCCCACGAATCAAAACGATATCGTTTCAAGATGTCTATATATATATGGTGACCGATGTCACACATCTGAGATGGATTTCTCCACGAATCAAAACGATATCGTTCAAGCCGTCTATACAAACACACACACACACACATGTGTGTGTGTGTGTATATATATATATTCCCAATATGAGAATTTGTTTAAACTCTTCACTTTTCCTCAAATTCCAAAGGGTTTCCACTTATTTCCTTCACTTATCCACAAAGTATGTTTTTTTTGCTACGTGAATTACTTCAAAGTTCTATGGTTAACTTCAACTTGAATTATTCCAATGTTCTATGTTTATTTCATAATTTGTATGGGATCGATGTTTGTAAACGTTGTTATTTTTTCATGCAAACTTCATGTTATGGTTGTCCTTGATTGATAGTAGCCGTCGATTTGGGTTGTTATGTGTGTTAGAGTCGTTATATATGTCATTTTGGTATTTTAATATTTCCAGTGGAATGCAGAATTGCTTGTCCTTCGATAACCATTCGGCTTTACCGATTGTGTATGAGATGTCGCTTTAAACATTGGTCATTCATAGGTATATGGTCTCATTTTGAATGTGGAGTCGGTTAACATACAATTATGCCGTATACTTAACCGATTGTAGGCCGGTGTTGGACTTCTGTGTATTTTATAAATTTGTTTTCAATCGACGTTGTTCGACTTCGGTCACGTCGCATCGTTATAACCGACGCCGTCTACGAACCATGGTCAACGCCGCATGCTACCAGTCTTGGAAATCCAAATGACCCATCATTTTATAAATAATACCAATTTCTATTGATATTTCATTCGAGTGATATGAATTTCAGGATTCAGGGCTAACAACGAAGGATACACAAGTCATTCCCCAATAGAGGTGAGCGATTTTTCTTTTAGTTTGCTACATTCATTTTATTAGGTTACTTATATTATTATTTAATTAGTCATAATATGATTGACCAATATAGATCTTGAGCGATAAGGAGAAGGAGTAGTCGCAGTATTACTTCGATGATACCACACATTTTTGCTTCACCTTGAGCCAGTAGAACTTAGGTCGAGAAAATAAGAAAAATTTCTACATGCATCAAATTTGATTAGGAATACTGACATGTCTATTCAAATTAATCTACAAGGGAATAAGAAAATATTTGATGTATATTCTCATCATGTTATTGCTAACACGTATATCTTATTTCCAATACTGTGGGCATATTAGTTCTCAATTTTGTGATGTTAATTTCTAGCCTGTGTATTTTTCTGAGATGCATGATTTTGAAGAACGAGGATTGGGGATATGGTTAGTACTTAGTATCTCGTTACATATGACATTTAATTTCTTATGTTGCTCTTGAAATTAGAATGAGTTGTCCGTTATTACTTGTCGAAGGTTTTAAATTACAATCATTATCCTTGGATAAAGAAAATAGGGGTTGGTTGCAGATTTATGTAAGAAAAAATGGCTTATTAGCCTCAAGACATAGTTAGTATGTCTTCTCATCGGTAATCATTATTGTGTTCACTGGAAAAGGATATTGTTTATGTAAATTACTGTCTTTATAAATGAAAATATTATGAATGATAAATTATTTTTTATAGTATGCCGTTCATACTGTTGATGATTGTTTCTTGTAACCAAGTAGAATCAACTTGGTATTACTAAGAGGTGGTCTTTAAGATTTTGAAATCAAGTAGTTGATGAAGAATTCTCTCCTAGCAGGGTGGTGAATTTAATTTGGTGTGCTTAATCATCAGTGAGAGGTCCTCTCTAGATATAATTTATTCACCCGTTATTATTTCTTTCCATTTTGTCTAGTAGACTAGGATTGTAATTTATTATTTCTTTATTATTAAACAAAGCCTTGTAGGATTGTATATTTCTTTCCAGGCTTTATAATTTCTTTATTATTAAATTAAGCCTTGTGGGATTGTATATTTCTGTTCAACTTCTTAGATGTCTTTGGAAGAAAACCCTGGACTTAATGTAATGTTTATATTCTTGTGTTGTGGCACTGAATAGAAGTATAGAACTACACATCCACACAAACTTACTTGCACTTGGTCTTCTGCTGGCTCTTAACTGGTAATATTAAATTCATTCCTTACTTGGAATGTGTAATGCCTTGCACTGATCTATCTACACACACACACACATATATATATATACATATGTCCTTTGTTTTTTTTATAGTGAGCGTTCTGCAAGAATTCAGCTAATCAGATGCTCCGTGTCAATGATTACGGCTAGAAGGAACAATTGAGGAAAGAGAATTGATTTGGGATGGACTGATTGCTTCATGTTTGTAATTTCAATTTACATTTAAAATTATTACTATTTTAAAATGATAAAATGATGAATGGTATGAATCACCGTGTGAAAATATATATTTTTATTTTGAATTATATATGGTTTGAGGGATATTATTTTATTTATTTTAATTTTAGTACATTATTTGGCATCCATATTTATAATACAAATATCTTATTAACTAATACTTATGTGGAATTCAAGAATTTCTAATATATAATTGTACAAAGTGATAGTAAATTACATTTGTGAAGATTAAATTAATTTTACAAATATAATTATAAATATTTATGCATCTTAAAATGGTTTCGTACCATATCAAAAAATATTGACAGTTTAACATATGTCACAAATATATATGCATCATAAATAAACAAGTAATGATTAGTGGCACAAATTACTATGTCAATATATTTTCTGGTGCTTAAAATGATGTATAAATAGTGACATAATAATTAAATGATGCCAAATGTGTTGTGCTATTTGCGAAAAATAGAGATTGGAAAATGTGTCGTAAAACATGCAATGTCGCAAGCGGAAAACGTGTTGCTAAAATATATGCGTCACAAAGTGTAAATGATGCATATCATGTTGCTAAAATAATGCGTCACTAAATTTCATGATGCAAACATGTCGCGAAAATACACAACACATAATTAAGTGATACAAAATATGTCGTTTAATTTGCATCATAACTGAAATTTTAGGTAGTAAAAATACTACACGGGCTGACACGACATAATAAAAAGTGACATACACAATGTCGCAAAATTTATTTGTGACACAATATCAATTATAAGCAACACATTTTGCATGTCACAAAAGGTGGTGTTTGTTGTAGTGCCTGTTTACCCATGTATTTTAATTTTCATTTAAAATTTTCTTTAGATTACTTTCATATACTAATTTTATTTTTCTGTCTATAATTTAGTACAACCCCAAGCACGTCGTACCACACCTACCAAGTATCAAGACCCCAGTTGTGTTGAGGTGTTACGGAAGAGAGTGACACATGAACTACTTGGGGAAGAGGATGACCAAGTTTCTTTCCCCAAAGGGGTTTGCTGAGTTTCTTAATGCCCACGAACTGAGAATTGGGGACATGATCTTCTTCGAGCTGTTAGATGGTTTAGTGCTGGTAGTATTCAAGGTCATTATTGGGTTATCATTTTAGTTTTACTTCTTCATGAATTTAGTAGAACAAAAAGAAACTTATTAGAATTTGGAATATTTGTTTAATTATAAATATATGTTTAATGTTATTTTAATGTTCTTTAATTTTTAATCTACGATTATGAGATTTAATGCACTAATAATTATGTTATTTACACATCTATCGGTTGTTTCAATTTTTGACCTTACCATTCAAAACTAATTCTTAAAATTATGATCATACACAAAATTAAAATAGACTTGTGTGTAATGGAAAATTGTTTCAATCATTTTCAAACAATCAAATATTTTTATGACCACAATTTAAAAATAAATTTGAACTGTTGATCAACCTTTTCCCTTGGTGGAGGACAATCGTACACAACAAGAAATAAGAATTGTTACCTCGAAAGATTTTTTTTACCATTTTACAAACAAAGTGGGACCAAGGAAATAAATGAGTGGATGGTTTTTCTTTCACTTAAACTTTTGAGGGTTTCAATGTTCAAGATTTTAAACCAGTTACAACAATATTCATATTCAAAACTTTGGCTGATTGTTTTGTTGCAATCAATGATTGTCTTATTGCATTAATAAAAAAAAATATGTTGTTGAGTTATTTACGAAAGAGTAATACTATTTAAACTTAGAATAAAGGTACATGAATATATTTTACTTTATTTGGTATTTTCTTATTTGGTAAAAAAACATGCTAATTTTGGGATGGGAAAAAGTTAGGCCCGTCCTCATTAAGACCGACGTCGGGCAACAAGTCATTCCATATTGGTTTTACCGACATTACTACCATCGTCGCAAAATCGTGGCAAATTTCCCCATGGTTCAAAATGATATTGTTTTAAAATGCTTATATATAGAGTGGTCCACCTCAGAATCAATGTAAACATAAAGACTTTCAACATTACCTCGAATTCCAACGGTTTCCCACCCCTTCTTCTTCCCTCGTCCAACAGGTAAGTTTTCTCAATATCTTGTTCAAATTATTTTTGTTTAAGTGTGTTCAATGTGTTTTTGTAAGCGTTTGTCTTTTTGTAAGTTGTACAACATTAGAACTTTTGAACTTTGTTTATGTTTAATATTAAGTTACACCCAAATGCTGTGCAATCCTTCTAAGTTTCTTATTTTGGGTTGTTGTGTGGGTATTATTAAATGGTTAGTTTGAATCCACTTATAGGAATTCTTGTTGCATGCGGCGTCGGTCACCTATTGACTACCCCTCATTTTTATCGATGGCTGACCTACGCCGACGTATGATGTCGGTAAGCTGTCGATCGTGATGTTCGTTTGAGGTTTGACTTTAAATGCGGAGTAGGTAGCATGTTGGTATGGTTGTTCTGTTTGACTGACTCACACTCGAGACGTGACCCATATCGCACATTATAAGATTTCTTATAAAATTAGTATCGATATTTGGAAATTCAGGATTCATGGCTGGCAGTGGTTCATCATGTTGGTCCAATTTCAAGTTGAGCGCAATTTATATTTTCTATACATATATATTGAGCTACATATTTATTTTAATTGTTAATTACTTCTATTCACAATTATTAATTTATAAAATATAATTATTTTTCTACAGTTTTGGAGCGAGGTAGGTCCCAGGAGACTACAATATTTCCTCTTTGCGAACACACGACGTCATTGGATAACCTCCATTTCAGCTACACCTTGAAACAACAAACCTTCAGGGTTAACCCTACAATGGTACGTCCAACATATAATTTGATTTTTGTTTAACAATTTTTTTAATCAATTCACATATATAGTAACTTTATTTTTATGTTTGCTCATTCGGTACATCCTATTGAGCATGGTAGCACGCCTACCAAGTGACAAGACCCCAGTTGTCTTGAGGTTCTACGGAAGAGACATGCACTACTCAGGAACAAGAAGACCAATGCCCTGTCCCCAAAGTGTTTTACGGAGTTTTTTTAGTGGAAACCGCCTGTCCATTAGGGTCACAATATTCTTCGAGCTGTTAGATGGTTCAAGGCGGATAGTGTTCAAGGTCATCATCATCTCCGAGCTTTATGAATTTTTAATTCTTATTTTATTATCATTTTTAATGGAACAAAAATAATTTTATTTACTTACTGTTGTTTTTGGGAATATTAATTGGTTCATTGGAAATATTTGAATGGTAATTTAATTTTTGTGTGATTCTATGCACTAATAATTTTTTATTTACATATCCATGAGTTGTTCCCCTTGTTTCAACCCTACCATTCAAAACTACTTTCTAAAAGAACTTTTATAGGCAAAATTATTTCATGCTTTTGTTTTCTCTTAAACATGTATCAATCACTTTTAAACGAGCAAATTATTTTTATCGAACTTGTAAGGTTTTTCTAACTAATGTCCAACACCCTTCGTCCTTCGCATATAACATTCATAATAGTGTCACATAATGTGAGACCAGCCATCTTAATAAATCACCATATGCGACTCACATACCATTCAACTACAACAATTACTTCAACTTCATAACTTTTTATTGCGGTTATAAAATAAACGAGGTAAAAAACCTACCTTTTACCTCAGTTTTTTAACTGAAGTAAATAATACCCTTTACTTCAATTTTTAAAATAACCGAGGTAAAAAAACTTTTTACTTCGGTTATTTGCCAAAATTTCATAACCGAGGTAAAATGGGCAAAGTCATAGATAATTTTTCTTGTAGTGTGGCCGGATGTTTCTTCGCATAAGTAGCGTTCACTATGTGGCACGTATTTCTTGACATGTGTTCACTCTTCACACTAAGAACACTTTGTCAGCTTTGCTAATCTAGTTTCTATATGAATTTGGCCTGATATTAGGGCCATACACACACACACACACTATAATCCCCTTATCACGAAGCAATGCAGATGATTATGAAAGCTACTATGGTGAATGGTCAGATGATCAGGATAATATCATTGACTTTTTATAGTGAAGTGAGGGCTTGACTTGATCTTTGTGCCGTATGGTACAACATGTTAACTCCCGAGAGATTTGTGGTTAGTTACTGGGTTATTCTATGGGTTTGGAATGACAATATTCTACTCCGTACCTTAGATTATGTGTTCATGGTTCACATATCCTTAGGTGGTGATCGTCACCCGGGAGTCGTTAAATACCCATAGGAGCAAGCAAGTCAAAGATAATATTCATGGAGTTGCTCCCTTACTCACTTCTAACTACTAGAAAGTAGATAGATGTAAGTTAGGGTGACATCCATAGAGACTTAGGGATTTAAAGGATTGCTTTACAAAGTTCACACACGGTTGCCATCCTGAATGTGTGCTAGGAGTAGAAAACATGGGGAATTTTTAGTTGAGAAGATTAATCTACTAGTTACAAGCATAATCTACTACATCAAGATGAGGCTAGTATAAATGGGTCTTGGGGGCATTTGCATCACATGATTAACCAATGAGATTTGATTCTGGACTCGTTTTCTCATACAAGACATACTATAATTTTATTTAATTGCTATATCACACAATCCAGAGATGTTGATTCCCCAGGAACTCCCTCGGTCTGTCACACACCATGTCGGTTCTGACCCTCCTCAACATCTCACCTCCTCCACATATAGCTAGTAGTGAACTTTCACTACCACTTCTAGCCCTCACTTCCGGGAGTTAATAAACCCCTGAACGCATGCACTAAATCAAACCCAGAAGTAGCATGGATCATTGGGACCTACACTGTAAATACCTATCCTAAGATCATTTTATGCCACTTAGATTATTATTACCTCATGATAACTCTGGGGGAATTCCCTGCCTAGTTGCTACAAACTTGGGATATGATCTCAAGTATTATCCTACGATCCCAATAAAGTCAATAATATCACCCGACCCAATTGTCGAGTGACCCCGCTTATTGTCCGCAAAAATAAACCAACATGAGACTAATTCTATTATGAACCTAGGTACATGTGTCTTGAACGAACTCATGATTAACATTCCGTCATAGAAATCTAATACTCCCTAGTTCATTCCCGGTCCTAGCACTAAATGATGCAAGGAATTAAAATAGGTTTACATCCTAATATCATTCATCACAAAATTCCAGCAAGAAGAATAGGAACACATTAAACATGAAATTTATAAAAAATAAAATAGGAATGAATCTAAGAGTCTCACAAATCATAAAATTAATACATGCTTACAAATGGTCCCAAGTCATAAATCAAACCAAAAGGATTGAATACATGGCATTTGATGGAATAAATGTCATGAAAGAAGTGTATTCAATGAAGAAAGAGAAAAGAAAGGGGAGGGGGGGGGGTTCACTTTGTAGATCTGTCTCACTCTTTATCTTGGTATAAGGGCTACCGTTTATAATTGGAAGAGAGAATGTCCAAAAATCACAGGAAAATACCCTAGTTAGCAGGGTGGCAAGGACCGTGCCGTGATGGACTGTGCACAAGTACATAAGTCCTATCTAGTTTAGTGACGATTTTTCAGACTTATGCTTGGCGAAGACCGTGCATGTTTGCATGGTCCATCTTCAGGGACTTCAATATTCTGGGCAACTTCTTGTGGCACAGACCATGTAATATGGCACGGTCCGTGCCTCTTGAACAATTTTGATCTCCCTTGAACTTTTTTCTCCTTTCGACTTCTTTGTTCTTCCACTTTATTCAATTTTCTACCATCATGTTTGATGGCCTGCATCCTTTTCCCAATCTCGTGATTAGCCTTCATTCTACCACCATTCTTTCAAGTGGTCTTTTCTCATGAATCTATAATTTAAACTCACAAAAAGACATCTAGACACTCGTGGAGATAAATTCCCACAAGGTTGATATATTTCACAAAATAGGAAAGTTAACTTGGAAAACCAAACGACATGGTTTCAAATTCCTACCATGCAAAACTTCTATAAACCTAATTATCCACCAACAAAAGCATAAGAAAAGTGGTGTTAAATTTCGTTGAGAAAATATGCATTTTACGTCTCATCATATCCCCCACACTTAAACCTTTACTCGTCTTTAAGTAAACAAGAACTAACAAATATCTAAGAGTATTTCTAAGCAATTATTTCTCGAAGAACACCCAATACTTTATTCTTAGGACTACCCTAACCCAAAACACAAGAGTTAATAAGAACCCTTATATCCCAAACTATGATGTCCTCAACCAACCAAATCATGCCAATAATAAGAATGAGGTTAAATACTCCAAAGAAAAACAAGAAGGTAGCTTACTCTACCCCGAACAACTTCTAAAAGGCACAAATAAGAGAAGCATATAATTTTTTTTAAAATTATCTCTGATTTTCTCTCATTTTGCCTAGGAGCCTTCTCGGGTTTCATCCTAACATCTCTTTTCTTTCAAGCCTCACACCTCACCTTTTTTACACCTTTAAAGCCTCTCATTTTTTATAGGTCTCCCTTTCGGGGGTTAACCTATATGGCCCCCCAATTTTTCCTAAGTTGCCCTTTTGGATTTTCTACTTAGTGGGTTCTTTTTGTCTTTTTTCATTTTTTACAGTTTGTTTTTTTCCATTTTTTCATCAACATAAAATGCTCCAAAAGTGAGCTTCAAACTCACATCAAAGAAACAAACACACTAAGAACTATTTTTAATACCCTCTCTCACACACTTGAAACTTGCATTGTACTCAATGCATAATGATATTTAAAAGCAAGTGATGAAAAAGAGAATAAAGAGAATACTTAAGGTGGAAATCAAGTAATGAAAAAGAGAATAAAGAGAATACCTAGTAACAATAATCATAACCTCCACTGAAGATGTCTAATAAGCAATAAAAATGTGAAATGATACCTCCTTTTGGTTCTCAATGATGGGTAGAAATGAGGGACTTTGGTGATTGGAAGCCAAGAATTACATGGGATTTCATTGAATTGAGTCCTTGCTTATTTACTTCATGATATGGGGGAGTTTTTTTTAGGCCAACATAATAACCTGAATCAGTTTGGTGCAAAATGGTTGCATGATTAACCTGCAAAATAAAGTACCGTGAAGGTCCCCGAGATTCAGTTTCGACGCTAAGTTAGTTTTTTTAAATTTACATTGGCTTATCTCCAAAAAAAATTCCATTACATGTCTTCTTGTCCTGGATCTCTATTTATAGCTAGTGGTCAGTGTGATCTCTGCTTATCGTGGCCCACATCACCTTGTTATTACTAGACCGTGGTCTTGGTGGGATAATCATTGGTACCATTATCCTTCTCGAGGTGTAGTTCTTCCCATACCATGTGATTTGTACTTTATGCTTGCTTACCCGATTAGCTGGTCACGAGGTGTTGTCTTCTGGCTTGGACTTCACGTGGTTCAGAGAGCTGTATACCATTAGCCCCCTAGTCAAGGAGGTGTTTTGATCTAAGTTGTCATATTTTTCATTCAATCAAGAAATGTCTAATCATGATAAAGGAATATTTAATGCATTTTTGGATATGAAATTTGTGGTGAAGTGAGCATGAGCTTCGTGGGTGAATGTATATGGAAAGATGTAACTAAGCTTTTAAGTTATCTATTATTTTGGCCAATAGTTGTTAGTGGCCCGAGAATATAGGGTTAGCTTATGAAAATGAAATGAGAGGTAGATATTTACTTAACAACGGTGTATTAACCATCGTTAAGTGTCTGTCCTTAAATATCGTTTAATTTTCTTCATCGTAATAGTCTTTCAGTTTGTCAGCTTTACTGTTGTCCAATAGTTGCGGATTATAGTAGGGTTCTTACCTTGGCCGATGTAACTGTGCTAAAAGAATATCATTCATGTCTGTCTTCTTGTGAGGTTATAGTTCCTCATATTGGTAATGTTGTGATGAGGCCGCCGCCTGGCATGATTAGTGTGTATGGGTGCCAATTGCAGTATGGCTTGACTCTCTCTATTCAAGATTACTTCATGAGCATTTTGGAGGCTTTTGGGGTTGCTCTTGCTCAGATACATCCGCACGGGGTAGCCATACTAGTTGGTTTTGAGCTTGTATATTTTGAGATTGCGGTGGATTTTAGTTTGCAATTATTTAATTCCTACTATAGACTACATCAGTGAGCATGTAAGAGTATTGGGTGACATTTAAACCTTTTGTACAAAGTGTCAAAATCATAAAAATCGCTCCTGATAGATATTGGGATTGGGAAGATAGGTTTATGTATGTAAGTTGTTGTAGCCATGAGATTATGCCACTGTCGAATGACAATGTTTCTCTACACCGGGAGCAAAGAAGAGGGTGGGGATTTGGGCCCAATAAAGGAACTGTATGCTCATGCAGTGAAGGTGGAGAGTTCCTCTAGCGGGCAAGGTATGATACTTCGTTGAAATTATCAGTTTATGTTCACTGCTCAAATTACTGATTGCGTTTAATTTTCAATTGTGAGGTTTTGTTGTCTAACAAAACCATTGTCCCATGATCAAGATTTTAGTGCATCCATAAACTATCATGGGGATAAGTGCATTGGGGTTGAACAAGGGGGAGTTGTTGCTATTAAGCGTAAGGCTAGCGAGAGAGATATGGTCCGAGCGAGGGTCCTTCCAAGGTGATGAGGTCAAAAGATGCTGTAATGGTTGTGGATACCGGAGATATGCACAACTTTGCTAGAGTGGTAGGTTCCAATAAATAGGTATGTTAGTTTTCTATTTATTTGACGCGTAGGTTCGTTCCTTAGTTATACTGAACTTATTGTAATGGTACATGCTGAAGATGTCTTGACAGTTGCTGCTTAATGTGTCGTTGAGTATGCTAACAAAGAAAATAAGTTCAAGAAATGGATAAGGTTGTTGGAACCATTGTTAGGAAGAGTGGTGATAGTAAATCTGAAATGGAAATGGAGTTTGGCGAGTTATGTGCTTTTTGGAAGGAGAAGGATGTCACCAACTTCACTTTATGTGAGAAACTTAGGGCATTGAAGGATAATGGACCTATTGGTCCAGTCCATCCCTGCGTGGTGGTTAATAGACTGATGGGCACACAAAATTTCTGAGGTTCACTCGGGGATATATATGTGAAGATACCCAAGGTTGGGAAATGTGAGGCTATGTTCCAACTTCACGAGCGAAACCCATAATTAGACATAGCCAGGGGAGGGGCATGTCTTGGAATGAGATCTGGGGAGGGCTGTGAATGAAGGCCTAATCCAGGTCGTGCAAGCTGGGATCCTCCTGTCTTCTGCTTAATTAGGGAGCTAGTGGGGATGGATGTGCTATCTATCTTAGTGGGGTTGGCTGGTTGCAATGTTGATCAGTGTTCCATTACTATTTAGCTTGGTAGGGTTAATGTGAGTTATGGGATGGTGCTACTTCTGAGGCTTTCGGTGCTAGCGTGGTTGTAGTGAGGGTGGGGGAAGAGGTGTCCCTAGTAGTTCTGGTTGCAGGGATGAGACCTCAAGTTATAAGGTAGGATAGTTATGTGTGTACCTTGATTGTAATCTTAATGATAATTATGTGTGTATCTTGATTTACCAGACATATGAGAAGCTACAATATTCTCCCCGTATTTATAGGTGTTAGATAGAGGGGGATTTGTGTATCCGCTTGTGTCGCGAGACTGGTGATTTTCAAGATGTATGAGAAGCCACACTCATCTCACTGCCTTTGTCATATGGGTTGGTGTATTTCCTACTGAGCAAATCCACAAGTAATTTTCCTATTTGTACTGCGTCTAATAGGTTAGGGAGTGGTTGCTATGTACGCCATTCATGTGTGCATGGGCTTGGATTTTGTGATTAGAAGATGATTTCGTATTCCTAGCCAGGCAAAAATGATTGATGTCCACCTTGTAATCAATGTGAGCCTATAAAAAATCTCGGAAGTGATTCCAGGAAAAGAGCTCCGATGATCAAGTCAATACTTTTCTTAAGAGAACTCTTATTTCTCAGTTTAGTTCCACATACATGAGCCAGTGTTGCTCTCCTTGTATTTATAGAAGATTGTAGTCGTGGCTCCGCATTACTAGGGTTTAAGACCGTGGGTTGTATTGTGGCTGCTACAATCCCAGTTTGTGGCTAAGTCTTGATTGTGATTCCATCTTTCTTGGTTTGTGGCCGAGTCCTCTTGGACATGGCTCCACCTTTGTCGGTTTGTGGTTGACATGAACATTGGGCTGAACATTGTGTATTCAATCTTTGTCTGTTCGTGGATAAACATTGAGCTGGACCTAAAGGCCAACATCCTCTAGCTCATGGGCCCGGTATACACCGTAAGCCCCTCCCCAGCCATGAAGTCAATAAAACAAGAAGCGATGACTGTGCTTGTGGAATGTGTCCGAACTATTTTTTCTTGTTCTTTGAACTATAATAACATGTTCGTTATCACAACAACTTAAACTATCTTCGTGAATTGTTGTTTTCTTCTTGGCCATACTTTCAAATTTTTTGTGTTGTCTACTTTTTGAAATTTAAATGTATAGGAATTCTGATAAGATTTAGCTGTTGAAATTTTCTCTCTCTGAGCTGAGATTCTCTTATGATTATTCACTATACCGTTCCATTTTTTCTCTCCTACCATTATCTTTTATTCCCTTATAAATTGATGTGTACCTTTATGCATGCGTTAGCCGATGCATTTGACGAATTTATTATCATCTTTTCTTTGGTTGATTGCCAGTTTTAGCTAGGTTTACACGATAAGGAATTTAGACGGCCATTTTTGGTTTTCTTGTCAAAATCATGCATTTTGTAGACTTAATTGAAGCTAATGGACACTTTGTATTTATGGGCATCTAGATCTTCCTTTGCCATCTCATTAGTAGGTTGCTCGTGAGTACTTTTTCATCATATTTTTGTAAAAGGCCATCCTCGAGGGTGGTATAGGATATTTGAAGGTCATTTGCAAGGATGGTAGAAGCTATTGAAGGCCATTTGAAAGGATGGTAGTAGATTGAAGGCCACATACTCCAAAGTTTGGTAATAGATGGAATTGAGCCCGAAAAAGACGGATTTAAAGTTCAAGAAGGCCAAGGAAGAAACAGTGGAAGTGTTTTCTGAGATTTCACTGAGTTGTGGGATGATATGACAAGAATCATTCCCTGAAGATGGTACCATTGGATTCGTCTTCTTGAGCACTACAAAATTGACTACAAGAACTCTCAAATTGAATCAGCGGTTTTTCCGTAGCAGAGCAAACAAGTCAGCCGAGCGGACAAGCCAAGGCCAGCCCAATCGACACGAATGGGGCCTAGCATGGTTTGTGCCAGCGCTCAACACAAATTGATCCAAGCAAGACGAGCTGTGCCAAATTCCAAGCCATTTAACCAAGCAAAGCATTTATTAGACTAAACCTAGAACAAACAACATTCAAGATTCAATCCTTCATTGCTACCTTAGGACAAATATGATAATAAACAACATTAACATACTCATCTAGCAAGATTAACATCATTTACACACAAGAAGTTCTAATTCCATGTTTTTGAATTTTCATGCCAAAGGTGAGAAGAAACTGTACACCTTCCTAACACTTCTAGCACTTAATCATACAAACACTTCATATTCTCAAACAACCCATAAAATAAATGAAGTAAACAACAACATTAATGGCAAAATAAATACTTCATAATAAATTATTATGAAAGAGTAAAATAGAGTCTTACTACATGGGTTTGAAATCTTCAATCAATTACTCCCAAGTAATGAGTTAAGCTAACACAAATCATAATAACATTCATGTACAAATTCATACATAAACAATTGAGAAAATATGAAGATAAAGGAAGAACTACGGTTTTTAGGAGATGAGTTTTGGCCCAGAGAAACTTTTGAATGAAGATAAGATAAGGGATATTTATAGTACAAGTTGTGGTAAAAAAAGAGTCAAAAGGGGAGCAGGGCGCGCATCAGGCACTGGCCATGCATTTTTTGTGCTGAGGCTGTTTCCCATCGGCACTTTTGAGTGCCCAGGCGTGCGATTGAGTGCCCGGGCAAACGCCTGGCATTCTTCACCTGCCGGTCGGTCGACCGATCTTCGCATCGGCCGGCCAGCCTTCCTTCTTCAAATCTGGACTTTTCTTCTACCAAATTGTGTTGACCTTCACTTCTAAACCCTTATTCTCCCTGTGATCTTCATTCTTGAATCTTTCATCATGAACATGATCATAAAATATATTCCAAAAACACCTTAAACTAGAGACTTAAGATATAACTCCTAAATCATCATCCTAAGTTTCTTACCAACAAAGCATCCATTATTCTTACATAAAAGCTTAGTCTATTACAAATATAAGTTTCAAATGTGCTAAAAAAGATGAGCACATCACTCATAAGGATACAATTCCATTATATTCAAAGTAGGTTAAGAAAAGAAGGATTTAAATATGAAAAACCAAAAATGGTCATCCAACCACAAACCTACCTAAATCTAGCACTCTTCCAACAAAATAATGACAAAAGAGATGCTAAATGATTCAGAAAATGCAAACATTTTGCGTTTCATCAATCGTCCACAGAGATGTTAGGAACGTAATAATCAATTATGCACAACCGTGACCGGTCATCAATCCAACCACGTGTTAGGATTAATAATTATTTGTAAAACACGCATTGGGAGGTTTTTACTAAATCTACTAGCATTCAATTGATCACAAAAATAAACTATATAAACAAGCACTAAGGGAATATTTGTGTAATATTATTAATGTCATTTTGATCATCAATTTCATTGTGTACAAGAAATATGAACCTATTCTAGTGTTTGTGACATATGGCGTGGTTGATGATCAACACTTTCCCATACCTTTCACATAGGGTCCATATGTAATCTTCAATCGACACCGCCTCCGTAGTTAGGGGAGTGCAACGATGGCCCTGCCTGCCAAGTAGATGTGAGTCCCCCTGTGTGATTACACCCCGGGAAC
>JAULKK010200212.1:0-15940 GCA_032355705.1 Rubia peregrina | reverse complement strand
CCTTAAATGTTTCCATGAATAAATATGTGATTGCAAATGTTGTTAGTACTAACTTGAAGGAAAACAACAATGGTGAACGCTCTCATGCGAAATCAAGTTCTAGCACTCTCTTGGAGTCCAAGTAAAGCCTAAAAGGGTAAGTTTATCAATTCCTCTTGAGAGAGGTCCAGTGGAAAAGTGGAAACTGGCACAAAAAGATCCCCAAACGATCGTCTCTTAGGAAAGAGGAGACATCAATCAAAGGCCATTCAATTGAGGTTTTTATTGACCAAATGTTGAGAGATCATGAGGAAGCACTGAGCTATGTGCGGAAAGTTTTGATTGGGGATAAGGTGAACCCACCTTGTTTTGAGCATGATAGAGAAAAAGGATACGTTCTTGATCCAGTCTGTGGGTAAACTCAATGAAGGGAGGTAAGTCATGCCGACGACATTAAATAAACTTGGTCTTGATTATCCAGAGAGTTATTCATGATTTTCCGTTGATTTTTGGTTCAATTTCAAATTCTGTTATTATTTTCTTCATAATTTATGTTATTCTTGTTACGGTGGTCTTTTTGATGTGATTTTGCCAGAAGTGACAAATGGGGAAGGATTGGAAGTATGCAAGTTTGATTTTTTTTGAAGGGAACATACCATGTTCGTTGCGGTCGCGATGGCTTTGCCGCGAGTCGCAACAGCCCCATTCACGATCGTGACAAATAGGGGAAGTTTGCAACTTCTAGGACCAAACATTCGCGATCGCAACGAGCCTGTCGGGATCGCGACGCCAATCAGGTAAATCTCAATTTTGTAACTTCCAAGAGCCAACATTCACGATCACAAAAAGTATGTCGCGATCGCTTTACCAATTACGATCTTGACAATATCTGTCGTGATCGCAACGCTGGGCTATATTAAAAAAAAGGCAGAACAACAGTTCTGCCCATTTTCAACCCCTCCGCCGCCATTTCCTCCTTTCCTCCACCGCTTGCCACCGTTATCCACCACCCCTCTCGGCCGGATTAACACTCCAAAACACTCCTCATCCTAACCTCATTCATATCCCCATCCAAATTCTCCCCAATTCCATCCAATTAACCCAAGAACACAAACCCTGGATATTTAGGGATTCTTCAATTCGGGTCGATTCTTCTTGTGGGTTACCTTCATTCGCTTCATTTTAATAACATTCCTTGATTCCTTCCTCTTTCCATTAATAATTTGTCATAATTTTAGGATTTTTGAAGAAAAAAAATTGTTCTAATCTTTGTTTAATGTGAATTTAAGGATCGTGAATTGGTGTTTGTGAATTTGATGTTGCTGTTTAGATAATGTGCTTAATTGTGAATTGGATAATGTGCATATTTTTGTTGTATTTTTGGCTGTGATTTTAGGGATTAATTAGGGCTGTTTTTATCATGCCGAACTGCTATTTTTGAGCTGTAATGTTGAATGTGATTTGTGATAAATTGCCCTAATTTTGACTATGATTTGTGAGGAATTATGCTGTGATTTTGTCGGAAATTTTTCGCTAGGCCTTTAGGATGTAAATAAGGCTGTTCTTTTTATATTGACTGAAATTTTGCCTGTTAGTCTAGATATATTTTGGACATAGGTTTGGCTGTATTTTGTTTTCAATTAAGTTTATTTTAGCCTGGATTAGGATAATTTATTTCGGCCACATTCCGACTTTAGCCTAGTTTGGCTCACGGTACATAACTTTCTTTTAATAACATAGTATAATTAATAGTATGTCTAGGCCTATCGTTTGCACATGAATTTCATGCCTTTTGCATATTGCTATTAGTTGCATATTATTTAGTGTACAAATTACATTCTGAGATAATATCCAAGTAATTTTTGCCGCTATAATTTTCTTGAGCCTCTGACGTGTTTGATGTATTGAGCAGAGATATGACACCGAAGAAGAGAGTCAGGGCAGGTCCTTCAGCACCACCCCCACCTCCACCTCTGACACCTGAACCTGCCCCACCACCGGTGCCGGATCATTTTATAGGATTGCGTCGGATCACCGGCGCATATGCTGAGAGGTGGGATACCCTGGCCATCCGACGGATTCAGGAAACCTGCTTCGCTGATGAAGCAGCCTTGGAGGCTCTGTTGCTCAGAGAGCCTATCCTCTGCCTCCTCGACAAAGAAGGCATGCGGGGGTTCTTATCTCGGGGAGAGCCCACCTACCCAGGCTACACACTGGAGTTCTTGGCCACCGTCAAGACGTACACTGAGGAGGACGGGATGCCATGAGAGCAGTTGATTCATTTCCACCTGAAAGACCGCTCATACGAGATGACCCTTGTAGACATCGAGGTAGCTTTTGGGTGGAACACAACGGAGATCCGAGATGGCCTTGATACAGAGAGGCACACACCCACGATGGAGGAGAGTTTCATGTTCTGGTACGTGATCGCGAAGAAGGCCAGAAATGTGCGAGATAATAACAACACTATCATCCATCCTGCACTCCGGTACGTTCATCGCCTCCTCTCTTCTACTATCTTTTATCGTGCTGAGGTGACAAATGTCCCGAACGATGAGATCCAGTTTCTCTGGAGTTGACTAGTGAGGGGATTGAGTTCAAGATTTGGGCGGATATTTGGGTAGACCAGATTTTAGAGAAGTTTAGGAGGGCGAGATGAGAGATTTTGGCGGGCGGCATGATCACTTTACTAGTAGACCACTTGGGGGTTGAGTTTCCAGAGGGTTTGCCGAGGCTGGGTTGAGGATCATCTTACCGTATCACGTTTCCCAAGATGGTCAACTTCCATTTTATCAAGAGCACATATGATCCACACTCCTTCCAGTGGTTGTATGGGGCTGGGTGTGTACCTTTCATAAAGCTTCCGCAGCCCAAGCGTACAAAGATGGAGTGTGATACACCCGTATCTAACTTGGCGATCGAGCCGGACAACGAATGCAGCAGGGGCTAGGATGAAAACCCAAAAGGGCTCCTAGGAAAAATGAGAGAAAGAGAGAAAAATAAAAATATATGTTTTACAGTTTTTACTCATTTGTCGGCATTGCAGTTGTAAGGTTACAGTTGATATATGGATGGGTCGGGTAGCCTAACAGTATAGGACTTCATCGGATTGGGCAATTTAGCGAGGGGAGGTGAGAGAGGGAAAATAAAGTATGGTTATGAAATTCTTGATTATTGTTTTGCTTCGTTTTAGGTTTGATATATTGGTATAAAGTGAAGTATGTGCTTGAAACATTGATATGGTTTTGACTTCAATTGATGCCATTGGATTTTGGAATTATCAATTCGGGACATGGAAATGTTTTTTATGGGGATTAGCAAATTGATAAGTAGTATATTTGGGTAGATTTAGGAATTGGTGGTTGTGTGTGATAAGATTCTCATTTGGTCTTTGATTTTGGGACTTATGATATTGAGAGTTTTTGTGAGGATTTGATTGAGAGAAAATTAGTATTTGGATGGGGACATGTGAACCTCTTTGAGTTCTTAAATCTTTTCTTACTCGAGGACAAGTAAGGTTAAAGTGTGGGGAGGTTTTATGTGTCCATATTATACGGTGATTTTGTGATATTTTGTATTCACTTTTGTATACTTTTGTGCTCTAGATTTTGCATTCTGCCTTTAAATTCTCTAAGAAGAGTTAAGAGCAATTTTTGCGCTCTTGTTACTTTTCTAGAGACAAAGCAATTGTTTGGAGACTTTGAAGACTAGCTTTGAAGATTTGAAGGCCTACATTTGAGCTTTGAAGACTATGAATACTTAAAGATGTGAAGAAGAGATGGCTACACTTAGACAAGAAGAAGAAAACATTGAAGAACGGGTTACTATGTCTATTGCAACTCAGAACGCATGTGTCGCGAGTCGAGACAGGTCGCTGCCAGATCTACCTTTTGACTTTTTGTACTATAAATACAATTTATCCTCTCTCCTTCACACAACTTTTCTCTCCCGATTCTACACCTTTTAAAACCCTAGTTTCTAACATTTTCATCTTGATTTTATGTTTGAATTTCTTTTAATGTTTAGTATGAATTCTAGTAGCTAATTAACTTAGTCTTGGGAGAAATTGATAAAGGCTTCCAAGCATATGTCTTGAGAACCATTTGAAAGCTATTTAATGTTTTTTTATTGTACATTTATTGCGCTTTGAATTTTGATTGTTGAATTCATTAATGGTGATGGAAGTTTGAGTATGAATTGCTTGTATGAGTGCTCGTTAGGGTTGGGAGAAAGTAGCTAGTTTTCCCCTTTTTGATATGGAATCCAAGAGCATGAATTAGAGCTTCTAATGGAGTTGATGGTTTGATGATTTCTTGATGAATGTGATAATGTCAAACTCTTTGTCGTGTTTGTTTTGTGTAGCAAATAGGAAAAGTCTATGAACGGTAAACGTTCTTGATTAATCTTATGTAAATGCATGAATTGGTTCAATGCTTAGACATGGTGTAGTATTTATAATTGTTACCAAGCTTCTTTATTCTTTGTACTTAATGCCACTAATGGGATACTTTTAGGCATTTATCGACTAAAGGAGTCATTAGTGAGGTTTAGCAAGAGATGTCAAATTCACTCTTGTAAACTACTATTAAATAATGATAGAAGATTTATCTTCAAAACAAGTAGTTAAAGTATTCAATACGTTGTATGTTCAAGGATAGATAAGAGGCTTGGAAGTGGAAATCTATTGTGCCCAAGGTCCCATATTTTTTTAATCTCTTCTTAGTAGTTTGTTGCATATTTAGTCGATTTACATTGCTTGCTAGTTAACTTGTCTTTAAATTCGTAACTTAAAAAAAACCAACCAAAACTCCCCCCCTCTTTGCATGTTTTTATATATCTGTGTATCTCTATATCTAGTTTAGTATCCACCCTTATATGTATAAACCCTTAGGAAAATCCCTCTTATTTGTGGATGGCTCCGACTTGCCATTATCTACTTAGTTGTAGTTAGGAAGCATAGAGGACTTATAAATTGTATTTTTGAGAGGCACAAAAATGACCTCCACGACATCCCAAAGGGAAATCTTAATGTGCTTACCCAGCCCGATCCCAACGTTACTTCATAGACACCCGCAACAATGCATCCTCAAGCCACCACTCCTATCCCACGATCAGGTACAAAATTACATTTATTTCCAACTCATTGCAATTTATTATTATTTTAAATTGTAACATTTTTATGACATTAGCGATCCTTTACTTTTTCACATAAAGAAATGAAGCACGGTGCATGAGCCATAAACATAAGGGACTGGGCAGAGACAAAGTCTCTAGCACATCGCACGGAACGCCATGTGCACCAGGTGATGACAAAGTTGGTGGACCTTATGGAAAAAATTTCCGGTGCCCAAGATGGTTGAACCTGATCATGAAGAACACCCCAATGAGGAAGAGGGCTCGGAAGAAGAGGAAGAGATCCCGTTGTATGAGCCAAGGGAACCAGGGGATGAGGACGATGGGCTAGCCAACAGTGAAGATGATACAGGCTCCAGCGGTAATGGGACCGAGATCAAGTATGAAGAAGATGAGAGGAAGCAATTGAAACCGTTATCCAACTATGTAAATTCATCGAAAGAAGATGATCTCAACCTTTTCTTGTCCCCCTCCAATTGATGTCCTTGTAATGAATTTATGATTATGTGTTTATTAGTATTCGTATTCTTAATGCACTATGAATTTGGTGCCTTTTATGAAATGACATATGGATTATATGTTAGTATTTGTGTTTTACGGATTATATTTTAGTAATTTTGATATGGATTCTATGCTGTTATTTGTTTTAATGGATTTAGTTTAATAGAAAATATGTGTTTGGTTGTTGTGAACTTGGAATGAGACCCTTAGATGGATGATTCCATTTTCTGATTGAATAAGTTTTGATGGAAAACTAAACATATATGACATCGCATTGTAGTCGCACATCATAAGATTTGTTATACATAGGGGTTACCAACATCCTAGTATCATCGTGTGAATTAATTAATTTAAACAGATTTAGGCACTGACTTTGACCGACGCGAAGCCACAACGTCTTCATGACCAATTCTTTCAGACCGAATCAGTTACCGAATACTTGTGCAATGTAGACATCTCTGTTTCATCAAAATTCTATTCAATTTTCATACCGCGACCTGACATTTACGAAGCCACACATGGCTTTTCGTCCATACTAATTTTTCCACCCACTTGCTTGCGATGTCGATTATTAAGTTCCTAACATACTCAATGCTTCATGTTTTAGGGATATTAATGATATACATTGGATCAAACTGTTCCATTGAAACAGGGATAGACCAATAAACATTCAACTTATTTAAATTGATGTCTAGACCTAAACTATGTCTTCTTCTTATGCTTCATTTCTTTTAGGTGCCTCATAATCCACATGTCTTCTTCGTGGTCTTTATTCAAAGCTAGCTCCACCCCAAATACCTCCTTTTAATAAACATTACCCGTGATAGGTGGAGTGTGTGGAATAATGCAGGACAATGAAGATGGACAACAATCTCCCATAAATTGACTTTTACCTTGAACGACCATTGATTTTCTAGAATCACAAAGATCAGCAACATAAAATACCTGTGTTGCCTGGGAAGCAAGGATGGAATGATCGCCAGTTGAACGAGTCCTAGTCAAATCTACCACTGTAAAGCCTAGGTCGTCCACCGATACACCGACATTGTTATCAACCCACTTGTATTTGAAAAATGGTACCATGAAACTTGTGTAGACGAGTTCCCATATTTCCTCAATCATGCCCTAGTAACACATGTTCCCATACGCTGAATTCTTTTCCATCGCGCTGCTTACATGTAAAGCTTCTGTAACAATGCTAACGCCACTATTATGTGTAGCGGTGTGTGTGTCACATTCAAGGGTTGAGAAGGTAAACCCATTCATATCATAGCCCGTGAAAGATATCGCAGTTGCAGAAGTCATAAAGGCTATTTAATTCAAGGTGTCACCATGACTATCTCCGACTACTGTATGCCATAACTTATCAATGAAGGTGTGATTATGTTCAGAAATTACTTGCTTCTCAAACAAACCTGGGTGACACTCTTTGATAGAGGCCATGTTCATATCCACGTACTGGAGAACCACATCTGAGTTTCACAAAACATATAGGTATACTTTTATCAACTCATCGAGGTTTAATGACCTGGTTGTTCCTTTTTGCAAACCTTGTCCACCCACTGTCACCATGGTGCGGTTTTGATATGCTAACCGACTCTTGATTCTTCATGAAATCCATACAGTATTATATCACCTCTTCAGTCACATACCTATGAACAATACTAGCATTCTGGTGATATTGATTTTTCATATAACCCTTGTATATCTTCATATACCTCTCGAAGGAATGCATCCATTGAAGATGAACATGACCATACATCAATATATCCCGCATATATCAAATAATGAGGGAGGGAAATACATCTTTAATTCGCACAATATGATTACTATTTTCTCCAACAATTCCTCCAATTTCTGATGCCTAGTCTCCTTGCAACATATTTCCTTGAAGAAGCGACACAACCAGGAATAAACTTTCTAAAATAAGTTGGAAAGATGGATCTAATCGCAATCGGGAGAATTTCTTGAATCAAACAATGTGAATTGTGAGATTTCACGTAACCTAATCTCTATCCTTCATTGGATACTAGATTGCCAACTCTGGAAGAGTAGACAACCATGCCTTTGAGGCTAGAACATATCAACTCTTTCTCACTTTTTGAAACCGTGTAACAAGTAGAGGGAACACACGTATTTGAATTCCAATCCTCAAGAGGAATTCTAGTCTAATTTCCATTTTAACCATATCTTTCCTTGACTTCGCTCCTTCCTTTGTCTTACCTGGGATATTCATCAAACTACCAACCAAATGATCACATACATTATTTTCAATATGCATCACGTCCAAACAGTGTTGCACGTCAAGGGTCTCCCAATATAGTAGTTCTAAAAAATGGAATGTTTCTTCCAACTACAGGCAACCTTTGGTTTCCTCTTCCTCTTGCAAAAGTTATTTTAAAAATTACTCTACATGTTTGAGATTAATGCACCTGTTAATACGGGAGGATGGGGGCCATCTCAACCTTGCCATTAAATTTAGTGCACCAATTCCTCAACTGATGAGTTGTTGGAAGCCATCTTCGAGGCCCAAGATACATAGCCTTGCTTCCATGCCTCAACTGACAATATTATGTTACTTCTAAAAAAACGGGGCAGGCCTTGTGACCCTTAACTGAATATCCAGAAAAGTTTCCATATGCAGGAAATTAATTGACAGTGCGGAAGAACATCGCTTTAAAATCAAATGACTCCTTTCGAAAACCATCATACATGCTCATTCCTGGATCCCACAGCTTCTTAAGGTCATCCACCAAGGGGGATAGGTACACTTCAATGTCGTTCCCCGGTTGCTTAGGATAAGAGATCATTAGAGACAATATAATGTACTTTCTCCTCATGCATAACCATGGGGGCAAGTTGTAAATCACTACCTTCACCGGCCACGAACTATGATTTTTTCTCATATTAACGAAAGAGTTTATTCCATCTGTGCACAAACCAAGGCTTAAGTTACATGGCTCTTTCCTAAAGACAGGAAATGCCGCATCTATCTTCCACTGATCACCATACACCGAATGACTAATGACTTCGGGAACAACCACTGTCAAATCTGCATGCCAAATCAATTTTTTTTCATCCTCACGATTGTTAAACAATCATCTCAAGTGAGGGATGATAGGTAGATACCATACAACCTTGATAGAATCTTCTTTGTCCACCGATTACCAATTTCTCCATCAACCTCCACCTCCTTCAATTTGAACCTAGAAGCATTGCATTTCAAGCATACCTCCGCATTCAAGTGATTGCCTCTATATAAGATACAATCATTTCAACACGCATGAATCTTTACATAATCCATGCCAATCGAACATAGTACCTTCTTCGCCTCATGTACCGTTTGTGGTATTCTATTTCCAATAGTATACATTTCTTTTAACACTTTCAACAAAGCAGGGAAACCAACATCACTATGGGAATACTTAGCTTTCACATTCATCAATTGCAGTGTATGCTTCAATACTTTCATTCCTTCAAGGAATCTATCGTATAGAAGTGTTTCATTATGTCCGTGCAAGTCTGAAAGTGTTTTAGGATTGCCACTGTAGTTCTTGACAATCTCCTCAACCAACTCATCCATCCTATCATCCTTCTCAGGCTGATCTACTTCATTTCTAGTATGATCATCCATGTTCTCCCCATGCCAAAACCAAATTTTGTATAATGGATCAATACCATATATAAATAAGTCATCCTTCAAACCAATAGCATCATCATAAATATTGGTGTTCCGACACTTCTTGTAGGGACAATACACATACGAAAAATTCTCCTTCACGGCATTCACAAATGCATATTTAATGAACTTAGTTACAAAAGATTGATATTCCTCAGTTGTTCGATCTTTGTCAAAGCAATGGGTTTTATCCATCGACATTTCTACATATTACAATAATATAAGTACACGCTGTTTAGTATCATATCTTAGGAACAAGTACATACACTTGCATTTAATCAATACATGGATTAATAAGATATGGATATTGATTTGAGTAACATATATATATATGTGTGTGTGTGTGTGTGTGTGTGGAGGGGGCTTAATGAAAACTTTCATTATCATGCCCCCATAACATCTACCATATATAATTATGCAATGCCTACATTCAATCAACACATACTTAAACACATTATCTATTATCAATTTAACTAACCTAGAATCCAAATTTGAAGATGAAAATACAAATTTAGGATTGGAATACTTTCTTGATACTTGAGTGGAGATTTTAATCACAATTCACATCCCTATTGCCCACCATCAACAATGAGGAATTGGATTTTGTAAATCCACCTTGAATGTGGAAGAACATTGTGGGAAATATGATTAACTTTGGTCAGAGGACCAACATATACTTAACAAATTTTGACATAAGCGACGTCGATTCTCAGAGTCGTGACTCATGAGACATTCTGATGAGATGTCAAATGCACGTATTTTTCGAAGCATTTAACATCTCTTTTGTTTTCTTTTTGTGGAAGATTTCTAGATTTAGGTAGGTTTACATCATAAGGGGTTTAGATAACCATTTTTTGTTTTCGTATCTAAATCCTTCATTTTGTAACCTATTTTGAGTCTAACAGATTTTTTTTCCTTACGAACATCTAGATTCCTCTTTGTGAGCTTCATTTATAGATTGCCCATAAGTACTTCAGAGTATTTTAGTGCATACCATTCACAAGGATGGTTGAAGATTGAAGGTCACGAGTCAAAGCGTAGTAGAAGATAGAAGGGTCAAAGAAAGAAGGAAAAGAAGCGGATGAATTGTGATCCAGAAGTTTGACCAATTTCTTAGAAAGATACAAAAAGAAACAGTCTCCAAGGGTGGTACCATTGGATTTGTCATATCGAGCGCTATAAAATTGACTACAAGAACTCTCAAATCGGATCAGTGCTTCACCCGTAGCAGTGCGTACAAATTAAAGAGGTGGTAAAAGTTAGGCAGAGAGCTAGTCACGGTCAGTGACAAATGTGCACAGTCCGTGACAAAGGGTCCAACAGCCCATTTATGTTGCTTTTCTCCTTTAATTTCTAGACTATGAATAGCCCCTTCTTCCCCATTTGATGTGAGCTCAACTTGGGACCAAACCCTAGTTTTTCATTTCTCTTTTAATTTATTCCATGTTTATTTGTAGATTTATGTTCTATGTTATGGCTTTTCATAATTTAGGCTAAATATACTTTTGGCAGCAATTGGTAAGCATTTCTAGTACGAATTTGTGCGATTTGGTTTATCCTATTTTTTGCTTTGATTATCAAGATTTTTTTTGTGCTTTGTTGTGTGATTAATGCATGATTTAGACTAGGATGATCAACTAGTTGAATATAGTGAATTGATTATTTGCTAGGTTTTTTTGTCAAACCCGGAAGAATTTATCGTTTTATTGATATGATTATTGTTGACTGATGTTATGTTTTTTTGAGATGCCATAATTTATAATTTCATGAAATTATTTATTTTCCGCAGTTATATTTTATATTATAGCTCGCACAATTATGTTATGACTAATATCATGCACTGCAGTGCTTTTTTTAACCTAGTATGCTCAGTAATCAATTAAACAAATAGGTAACATGTTATAATTATGGTGTAGATCATTGATTTGACATGTTATTTGTTGATTCATTTTAATTTAGTGTGACTTATGTAAATATATTGTCTTATGTAAATCTGGTTTTATGTTAATTTAATAGTTGCAGTGTTTGTTTCAAAATTATATAATTATGTTTTTATCCTGTCATTTATAAGATGTCAAGCTCCCAGTTCAATAGTCGCAAGCGTTTGATATCTCTATCCGAGCAAACATCAATGGATATTTCAGATGAAGAGATGTAAGAAAAAGATGGAACAAATGAGGGCATCGGGAACGGGTTATGCCTAAAGGCTACAAAGTATAGCTACAAAGTACAACTACAAAGTACAGCTACAAAAGATCCAAAGGAGGGACACCGCTGCATCGCATGGAAAAGTAAAAAAAATGTAGCTTATTGGCCATACTTCACAGAGTATTTAGACGATAAGAATCATCTAAGAGTTGAATGCAACTTTTGTGAAAAGAGTTTTGCATCATACACCAATTTGAATGGGATAAAAAATATTAGCAAGCATTGGTCTATTTGCTCAAAGAATCCAACCAACAAGAGCATAGGTAAGCAATTTCTTTTGGTATTTGATTCTATTCATGGTGGTGAGAAAGATGTTCAATTGAAGTATAAAGAAGTAACTGTAGAGGATGTGAGACATGCATTAATATATATGATCAAACTTACATGAGACATGCATTAATATATATGATCAAACTTATGTGAGACAAGCATTAATATATATGATCAAACTGATGAGTTACCATATCGATTTGTAGAAAAGTCAGGGTTTAGATATTTCATGTCTGTTATTATGCATACATTTCAAATACCTTCTTGGATTACTATTGCACAAGATTGCTATCAGTTTTATCTTGATGAGAGAACGAACTTGAAGGGTTTTTTTTATAAAAAAAATCTTGTCAAAGGGTGTGTGTGACCACATAGACTTGGACTTCAATACAAAGGGTTAATTACATGTGTCTTCACTGTCACGGTCGATAATGCGAGTTTAAATGATGTTGCGTGTGCTTACCTCAAAAAGGTTGTGAGGAAAAATAATGGTATTAGTGATGGGAAACATTTGCACATTAGATGCATTGCTCATATAATTAATCTTGTTATTTGGGATGGCCTAAGGGATCATGGAAAATACATTGATAAGATTAGAGCTGCAGTTAAATATGTAAGAAATTCCCATGCTAGAATTGTCTTGTTTAGAGAACAAGCGAAGAAGTGTAAGATTGAATGCAAGTTGTCATTATCTCTTGATGTGCATACTAGGTGGAATTCGACCTACACTATGCTGGATATGGCTTTAAAGTAAAAGGATGTTTTTGGTCGAATTGGACTTCCTATAGATTTGGAACCAGATGCTTAGGCCCTATAGTTGAAGAAGATTGGGATAAACTTGAGAAATTTGTTGTCTTCTTAAAAAAAGTTCTATGATTTGACAAATCGTATCTCTGGTTCATTGTATGTGACGAGTAATTCTCTTTTCCTTCAAATTGGTCATACTCATAGTTTTCTTACTGATAGGTTGTTGAATGATGATTTTGAGTTTAGAGCAATGCCAGAACAAATGAAAATGATGTATGACAAGTATTGGGGTGATGTTAAGAAAATGAATTTGTTGATCTATTTGGTTGTGATTCTGGATCCAAGTTTCAAATATCTTGGAGTGAGTATAGATTTTTTCTAGTATGTATGGAAATGAGATGGAGAGGGGAGTTGTTGTCTGAAAAGGTGAAACGATTTGCATGTGATATGTATGATGAGTATACGTGTATTTATGCTCCAGTGATAGGTGAGAATAGTGAAACTAGTGAGCCCAGGTCGAATTCTTCATCAGGTCGTTCACAAACAACTTTAAGGTACATGAGTACCATAGAAGAACAAGTTAAGAGGCAAATGAGTGGATCAAGTCCTCTTATTATGTATGAATTTTATCGTTAAGGGGAGGGTGAGGAGAATGAAATATATTAGCTTGGTGGAGAGTTAATGTTGTTAGGTTCCCGATTTTGGCACATATGGCGAGAGATGTTCTAACTATACCTATATCAATTGTTGCATCTGAAACGACTTTTAGTTCTGGAGGACATACTCTTGATCCATTTAGAAGCTCTCTGACTCCAAAGGTAGAATATTTTTTTCATTTCAAGAAGAGTATTTTTCCCGCATGAATATATTGTTGTAGACTTTAAAAACCTAAAAATTCATTTAGTCCCTATTTATTATTCAAACTTTTTTTAAAGGATGTTATTGTTACTTTTAATTAATCTGTTAGTTTCATGTCAAAAGAATGATAAGTATAATTTGTTTACTTGTGATGTGAATTACTATTGTCTCTATTATATTAATCTCCAATGATTATTTAAGATGGTGCAAGCTCAAATTTGTTGCCAAGATTGGATTCGAGCTTCACTTTGTGAAGTTCAATTTAATATTGACGAAAACTTAGAAGAACTTGAGAAACTAAATACAAGTAATGAGCGTTGTATTTTGTAACTATCTAATGATGTGATTTCTTTGACATCTCGTTATAATTTTGTTCTATTCTCTTGTTTGATTTCTTAATTGTTTCGTATTGATTACAGATTTGGAGAAGTTGAAGGTGAAAGATGGCATAATCTTTGTTTTATAAGCTATGACCTCAACATGGAATATTTATTTCTTATGAGAGTTCACTTGAACATTTTGAAATGGTTGATCTATTGACTGAAATATTTTACTTTCATTTTTTATAACATTCTACGAGACTATTGTTTGTTTTGTGGTTATGTTGTAATGCAAAGGTTATTATAATTAAATTTTAGAAACCTTTTATTTTACTCCGTGGTTGCATGCATACATAACATATTATGCTTCACGAAGATATGAACCTCAAGGAATTGTTTATTGTTATTACTTACATTTCTAGGCTCTAATATTATTTTTAGTTAAAGATTATTTCTACTTTTGAAATGTGTTTATGGTGTAGTGTTTACTAGATTTTAACAAATTTTTATAGCTTTAAACAATAAAACAAGTATACAAACCGGACCGGTTTGGGATAGAAATTATTCCAGTCTGATCCCCGCCCTAAACATCACTAACCGGTCCGGGTTCAGTCCAACAATTTTTATCATTCCGGTTCCGATCTAGACTGCACCCACGAACAGCCGACACAACCTCAGTGCTTTCTCGACGCACCTCCTCCTCTGCTAGCCACCGCTCAACCCTAGCCACGCCGTCACACTCCACTGCTTAATCCTAGCCCCGACCTCAACGCAACCCTAGCGCCGTGAGTTTCATTCTCTACCCGCCATCACTCAACCCTAGCCACGCCGCTACGCTCCGCCTTTCAACCCTAGCCCCACCCTTGATGCAACCTCAGCGCCGCCTCGACATAACTCCTCCTCCGCCCGCCACCGCTCAACCCTAGCCACGCAGCCATGATCCGCCGCTCAACTTTAGCCCTTCCTCGATGCAACACCAGTGCAGCCTCGATACATCTCCCCCTTTGCTCGCCACTGCTCAACCCTAGCCACATTGTCATGCTTCGCTGCTTAACCCTAGCCTCACCCTCGACGCACCTCCTCATCTGCTCCACCCCACTCCAAATATCCCCCGTCACCACCTCTCCTTCCCTGAGCTCTACCCTAGTCCTGCCCTTATTCGCTGCCCTGCCCTTCCTCTTCCTCACCCCACCACCACCATCTCAGCCCCCCGCCACCGCTGAATTTACAGACGAGAGGAAACGAAATTCGCTGGGGAGAAGAAATGAAGATGGAAATAGAGTTAATTTGCGAAGGAGAGGAAATAGAAATGGAAGAGAGAAATGGAGATTAAAGGGTAAATTTGTCTTTTCCTTTTAAATATTTATAGCAGGGGTATACTTGTCTTTTTGTAAATTTCCAGCCAAATTGACCGTTGACATTCTGGTTAACGAAATGCAGGGTTAGATTTACACTTTCATGTTTTACAAAATTATATCTGCACTTTCAAATAAAATATATGGTTAAAAATACACTTTTCTCTATAAATAAGAGTCCGTCTCATGAAAGACGGTCTTTCCAAAAGCTATGAAAAGACCAAAGTTTAAATTGCAAATTAGAAGAAATGAAAATAAATTTTTGGGTTACATGAATTGGGTTATAATTTTATAACTACTACACGTTGCATTATAAATTTTTAATAGTGCAACTAAACCTTTTACCTTTTATTATTCTAATTAAACCTATATTTCCATAAGTTTATGGAAAAATGATTTTTCCCAAAATTTTACCATAAAAATATATTTTTATTATAGTGTATTTTGGGATAATTAGAGAACCCACAAATATTTCAATTACAATAACTTAAAATAAAGAAATAAGTATAAAATTAAACTACTCCAAGATTTGCCTGGGCCAAATTAGTCATTACGTAAGGGCAAAACCTTCCTAATTGCGCTCTCTCATCATCATTTCATTTGATCAGCTGGAATCGTAAATCGGTACGAGGTTGGTAAGTGCGGAAATTTCGCACCCCAGACGTAGACTGCAACTTACCCACGCGCCATCCACGCGCCTCCCACATTCGGAAAGGAGATAAAGTAACAAGAAGAATTCACGTAGGAGGATGGAGAGGCCGATCAACGGCGAAGATGCGAAGAAGGAAACGGACCCAAGTGTGAAATCGGATCCGGAACCGGAGCACCCGAATGTAGATCCGCAAGGCGAAAATGTGAGGGAAAAGGAAATTATTAGCAGTGATACTAAT
>JAULKK010200211.1:0-26155 GCA_032355705.1 Rubia peregrina | reverse complement strand
AGTAGCACCAGTGGAATGCGTGAAACAGTGGAAACAAGTCCACTTGTACTACATAGAGCAAAGGTATTTCGTGGTACGCTTTCTGTTATTTTTAAGTTTCTGTTTTCCCCCCTGCCCATTCAGATTTAGAGAATGTGTTGTGAGCGTGTGCGCACACTCATATTTTCTTTTCTGTATATCTCCCTAAAAGTTTAATGAATAACTTCCCTTTCATTTTTTATCTCAATTTTTCAGGAAGTGGTACCTAAACGTATTATTGAGATGGAAGAAGCTATACAAAACCGTGATTTTTCAGCATTTGCTCGTTTAGCTTGTTCAGATAGTAACCAGTTTCATGCAGTCTGCCTAGATACTAGTCCTCCAATATTCTACATGAATGACACATCTCACAGGCAAGTATTGTAGTACTTTCCCGTTTGACCTATTAGTGTCAAAAGAAATTTCACAATTAGAAGCACACAGAAATTTCTAGTCCTTCATAACCAGTACATGGTGTATGTTTGCAGGATAATCAGCTGTGTTGAGAAATGGAATCGCTCTGAAGGAACACCTCAGGTAATGAATAAGCTTATGCTGTATAAGCTTTGACAGTTTTTCACTTCCCTTGCCAGCTCGTCCATTTCTCTAGAACATACTTGTTGGTCGAAGATAACTATACCATATACTGCTAGTTGTATTGACCATTTTATCATTTGGTTTATAGATGACCCCAGCTTAGTATAGAACTAGAAACACTGACTCCCTGCTTGGAACTTGGCTGGCTTTACTTATCCTTTTGTAGATGAATGGTCTAGAATTAGTAATTCTCTTTCTTGTTACTTAGGTACTACATCCCCTCCCTCCCTCCATTTCTATTTTTGTAAACCTGACGTAGCCTCACTAATACAGATACAGGTCATTCTAAATTATTCCACAATGAATAAGTAAGGGTTTAGGTAGAAAATAATGATAATTAATTTCTTAGTATACCTCACAACCCATTAAATCTGTACCTTGTGCAAAATTAACTCCGATTACTAGATGAAAAAGTGCTTCAGATTTGTCTCTCCGTTCGTAACTCAAACGAGCGGAGCCAATTCTCTGTTATATTTATTGTTGTGACACACATTAAGGCAGCACTTGACACTGAGTAGTGAGTTATACTGAATTCTCAGGTTGCTTATACCTTCGATGCCGGCCCGAATGCGGTTATGATAGCCCGCAACAGAAAAACTGCTGCTCTACTGCTTCAGAGATTACTCTTCTCCTTTCCTCCACAGTCTGATGTGGATCTAAACAAGTAGGTTTCTCACCATTTCATATATCAGTTCTTTTTTTCTTATAAAACCTGAATATTACTTCAACTTTCATTCCATTTTAACTGGGCTTATAGATTATCTACTTCAGATTTGATCAATGTATGAATACTTTGATTAATTCTGTCCTCTGCGTATCATATTTAATAGCTACATCGTCGGTGATAAGTCAATACTTGAGGATGCTGGAATTCAGGACTTAAAGGATATAGAGGCACTACCACCCCCTCCAGAACTGAAGGACAACATTCAAGCACAAAAATATAGAGGAGATGTTAGTTACTTCATCTGCACAAGGCCCGGAAGAGGTCCGGTTTTGCTAACTGAGGACAGTCAAGCTCTCCTGAACCCGGATACTGGCTTGCCTAAGTAAAAGATGTGCTTTTCTGACCGAGGCTAGCAATTGTTACGGTCTTTTCACTTAAAAGTGTGAGTCATTCTTCGAATTGTACTTGCAATTTTTGTCTTCCATTATAGTTGGTAAATTTTCTTGTATTCCTATGTTACAGTAGGATAAGAAATAAGATTCTGGAAAGGTTAGTTGTTCATTTGTAACTCAAGCAACTTTTGACATGAACAGAACGGATGGAAATGCTAAGTTGAGGCAGAGTTTATGAATTATAGGACTTTGATTGTCTATTTGAAGACAACCCGAGTCGTTTGGTAGAATTTTGCACAAACTATAGAGTACTGCAAATGGGCTACTGTGTACTGTGTATCTGTTTTGCTCCCTCTTCTTACACTCCCACCGTGTGGAGTACTTGTCAAGCTTCAGTGATTTGCTTAAGAAATAGGAAGACGAAAGTCACTACTCTGTTAATGATTATACTCCCTCCGTTCTCTTGTATTTGGCAGCCAAGCTTTGGCTCTTGGATTTTTGCTAGAAGCTAGACTTGATGCAAAGTACAACTAAAGCTGCAAATAAAGGAAAGGCAGTACACTCGCATGTGGGTAGCTCCAGTCCTTTTTCGAATTGTATACTAGCATACTACAGAAGCATGTGGACACTACTAGTGTTTATCACCCTTAACTTAAAAAGCAATACTCCCATTCCATTGTTGACAGAATGGTCGTCCGGGGTCATTCTCGTAATTTCGTGCTTGGGTGGCAGCTCAAAACGACGTCGTTTTGAACTCCCCTATTTAAGCTTATTTGCCCTTTTCCCAGCTCACTTCTTCCTCCAGACGCGAATCCAAATCCACAATTCTTCCCCAATTCTTGGCCCCAAGAAGAAGCCCGAGAACGCGACGGGTAAAGACCAGCTGGGGTTTTCTTCTTCCACTTGATCTCAGTTGCCTGCTTGGAGTTGTTCGTACGGGTAAAGACCAGATTTTTTGGTCGATTAATCTCATAATCAAAACTGATCTGCCCAGGGGTTATCAACCGATCAATTGTGATCAAAGCAGGTTAGATTTCTTCTCCGCACCAAGGATTTTTTACATCTGAAGTTGAGATTTGAGTAGGGTTCAAATTCTGCTGCGTTCTCCGAAATCTGATTTCCTTCGTCAAAGGTTTTTGCTGTTTGAAATTTGTTCTCTTGCCACCTGGTGCTCTGCCTATTTTTAGTCACTTGCTATTGTTTTTATGCGGAGTTTAAGGTATGGTTTTTTGCCCTAACTATAATTTTTTGTGAATGTTTGATGCAGCTGAGGTGAAGATTAAGCCAGGTTTGGAAACCAACTTAAGTTGAATTTATTTTTGATTTGATTTGTACCATGAATCCGGAATGATGGTTTTAGATTGTATAGCGAGGTTTTTGGCTGTTATTGCTGAGGATTTTTTTGCCGGATTGTTTGTCGCCTGCATTTTTGCTCGACGTTTGATTTCAGCCGTGGAGCAAGTAATCTAGGTTCCTATGTTTCTACTGTAGGTATATGTAATTTCACAGCCTATGTTTTCCTGTTTCTGATTCTCTGACCAACTGAATGATGGTGTTATAAAATCAGAAGCAGTTGTCCAAGCAGCGCAGAAAAAGTATGATGATGAACATAGAAAATTGAGGGAAATTGGATCTAAGTTTCAAGAGGCAAATGATGCTCGCCAGTCTGCTTTTATTTATTTGCAGAGTTTAAAAAAGGAATTGTATGAGAAGGTATGCACTAGATTTTAGTACCATGGTTTTATTTGAATTTTGTTTAAACTAATTTCAAGAAATGAGTTTGTGTGGAAACTGATGCTATTTTGGTCTGAAAACTGCAGAATAAACTGTTTCAAATGTATAAGGACACTGCAAATGCAGCTATTGATATTGCTGCAAGCAGCGACAGAGAAGCACTGCAACATCTCTGCAATAACCAGGTTTCACATTTATAGAGATTTTCTGTTTTATCTTTTGAACAAACCATAGATCCATTTCGTCATTCTATCTACCCTTGATCCAGGTGGAGACTATCATGGAAGCATGGAAAGACGATGAATTTAGGAAAGAAACCAACTTCGAAATCTGTTGATGTCCTTGGTTTGGGAACTGAACCTGAGATAGAAAAAGAAACTTAAGTATGCAGAATTTGTTTCTTCGGCAATTATTTTTGGCAAAAACCTTGTTAATGCACCAGCCAATGTGCTCACTCCTGGTTAGTGATCTTTCTTTGACATTGGCAAATTCTGTATTTTTTACTGTTTGCTTCTGTATCATTAATGTGGGATGTCATTGGCTCTCATTTTACTTCAGGGGTAATGGCTGAAGAGGCCAAGAGAATTGCTTCACTATATAGTGATGTTCTTACCACAAAAATCTTGGATGTAGAGCAGTGCAAAGAGTTAAAGATGGGATCATATTTAGGTGTTGCCGCAGCTTCTGATAATCCTCCACATTTTATTCACATAAGCTACAAACCACCTGGTGGATCAGCAAAAACCAAGCTAGCTTTAGTTGGAAAAGGTTTGACCTTTGACAGGTATGCATCCATCTTCAAATCAACTTCAGAGATTTTTTTGCTTAGATTCTTCTATGGGGAATGAGATTTCGTCGTTGTTTTGCTTCAGTGGTGGCTACAACATCAAGACAGGACCTGGATGTTCGATTGAGCTGATGAAATTTGATATGGGATGCTGCATTGGCTGCAGCAAAGGCTCTTGGTCAAATCAAGCCTGATGGAGTGGAGGTAAGCTTTTGAAGATATGTTTCTGCTGCGATTTCCTCAGATATACTTACCGACTTTAATTTGTCAACTCGCTATGACTAAAAGGCTCACTGTGCTTTGACGTGCCTTTAGGTTCACTTCATTGTTGCAGCTTGTGAAAATATGATTAGTGGGACAGGTATGAGACCTGGAGATATCGTCACGGCTTCAAACGGAAAGACGATTGAGGTATGATATACATTTTCTAAATAAGGACAACTTGATGACTGCATTTTTTGCATGTAGGGAGATTACATTGTTTTCTGTAATTACTGTAGGTTAATGATAGTGATGCAGAAGGGAGACTACACTTTTTTTTACTGCTATGCACGGGCTCCCTTTCTGGTATTGATGATGATCACTGAATCTTATACTCCGTATCTGTTAAGAATGGGTTAATGCATTATTTTTTTCTCAGCTTCTTTATTTGGCAAACTATTTTGGAAAAGTTTAGAAGTCTTGGAAAGTATAGAGGTCGTAGATTCAACTTTCAGGGGTGAGTATACTTGGATAGTTTACAGAAGAAATATTGTTTTCAAACAGTTTAGAAAATGCTACAGTTGAGCTTCTGTCCACTTCCCTGGGAACATCTAATTGCAGGAACATCTTACTCTTGGTTCGCTATAATTTGTTCAAGAAACTTTTCTTATACATGTTATAAGAAAATATGAATATCTCAATGAAGTTGATAAAGTACATCAGTTTCATGCTATATCAATTTACTAGAACAAAGGGAGTAGTAATTTCATTAGATTCTTCTTTGATATAGTTACAGACTTGATTGTGTGTGTGCGCTTGAGAGAGAGATAGAGATAAGCAAGGATGCACGGGGACGCCATATCAATCGCCGTTACCTGCCGGGGACATTACGGGGACTGGGACGGGGACGGAAACGCCCTGGGTACGTCCCTGAAACGTCCCCGGAACGCCGGAAACAGCTGACCGTTTCCTCACACATTTGACGTAGAATATGAATAGGTTTCCGCTCCTCTTCCTTTGGTAAGTTTCGCTCTTCTTTCTTCTTCTTTTTATCTCTGTTTCGCTGTTGTTTTTCGCTCTGTTTCTTGTTTCTCTTTTGACACAGTATATGAGTAGTCTCTGTTCAGCCGTCCTCACCGAATCATTTGACTTTTGTGTTTTGGCACATGGAGTATAGAGGACGGTAATTACATATTTTAATGATTCCAATAGAGTAGGCAAGTAGGCAACTACTCCAAGAAGCTTCGTGAAAGCAGAAAGCCTTTTAATGCTATACTCCATGTGCCAAGGAGTATGAGTACAGTATTTATTTAATATTGTTAGATTGGAGTATGAGTATTTTACTTATTTAATATTGTTAGATTGGAGTACGGAGTATGGGTATTTTAATTATTTAATATTGTTAGATTGGAGTACAGTATTTGTTTTGTTTACTTTTTCTATTTTTAAATATTTAATAGAGTTTGAATTGCTATTTTTAATTTTTCTTACAACTTAAATATTAATTTGAGTTTGAGTTTAAATTGATATTAAATTTTGAATATTATAAATATTATTATTATATTTTATCCGTCCCCTTACCGTCCCCGTATCCATAATTTTTTAATTTTCCCGTTTCCCGTCCCCGTCCCCGTCCCCGTTTAGGTACCCGTCCCCGTCTCGGTGCAACATAGTAGGTTGGTTAGATGTTAAATCTTTTATTGGTACTATGAAACATGCTATTTTTATCCTGAAACAGAACATTGCAGATAAACTTTCAAGAACTGAAGTAGCCTCAGAGTTGGAACAATTAGATTCAATTTTCAAGGAGATCGCATCGGTGGAGAACATGGTGGCCAAAGAAACTGAAAATTTGAGAGCCATGATCGAAACAGTGCCTATGGGAGAAACAACCTCTCCCGAGAAGGTGGGAATATTCAAGGTCCCCGAACCAAAGGCGTTCAACGGGGCACGATGTGCAAGGGAACTAGAAAATTTTCTTTGGAACATATTTGAAGATGGCTGGCATTGCCTTAGGCATCAAGTGAACGTTGCCATGATGTACTTGACGGGAGACATCTTCTATGATTGATAGTGAGGCGACCCACAATTTTATTGCTGAACGAGAGGCTCACCGTTTGAATATGAGGGTGGACCCTTATGATAGCTTAGTCAGAACGGTGAATGCGGATCCATAAAAGATTTTCGACACAGTGAATATTGTGATAGGCTTGGGCGCCTGGTTGGGCGTCACAAGTGCAATGGTGTTAAAGAACACGAATCCTTTCAACATCATTTTGGCGAAGGAATCCATGGTTAAGAAAAATATTTATCTCATTCCTCACCTTGGAGGAGTGATGATTTCCAATGAGAATTGCCCAACATTTTTGTCATCATTAAGGACACCAATTCAAATTGCAAAAAGTGCTAGTGGGATGTTGTCGGCCACACAAAGGGAGGATGGAGAACGAGTTTATGCAAAACGGATTCGTGAGAAGGACCTTGAGGAGATGGCGGAACATCAGAATCAACATGCTGGGTTGTTGGGGATGTCAACCACTTCGGCGGGGGAATTTTGTTACACCCATTTTGATGCAAACCGTGACAAATAGCTGGGTGTGTTGCCTAGATGGGTCTAAAGTGCTCAATCGATGTGTTGTAAGACCGCGACTAAGAGAAAACCAATGGTTAACCGTGAAGATAAATGAAACCTCGGTTAGAGAAGAAATCGCGATGAAACGGGATACCTTGATGCTTCGGCTAAACATGAATAAAAGAGAAGTGATACGGTTTGGGACCTTGTGTTCAAGTTTAAGGGCCACGACAGAACATGATTCTTTGTTGATGCGGCTATAGTATGGCTAAGACGTGAAGCGGTGGGAACTTGGTGGTTAGATGCGAAAAAGGTGGGAACCTGGCGTTTAATTATGAATATGTGGAAAGTCGGCGAATAAAGAGGGAACGGTTGCATGAAAAACGGATGGCTAAGGGGTGCGATCCTTTGGTTAAGATGGGTATTTAGGGGAAGCGTAGATATAACCATGAAATGCGAAGAGGCACGCTGGTGAACATATTCAAGTCTTTGCTGCTTCCCTCCAAGAGATGTAAAGCTCCAAGTCCCAAGTGATGCGTCCGTTTTAATTTTAGTCTATAAATAGGAGTGTTAGGTAAAGACCCCAATAGGTAGATTTGGTGGTTTTTTTTGTCAACACTAGAAAATCCATTGTACATTTGAAGAGTGAATAACGATACAAAGGTTGGATCCGGACTCTGTGAATACTTTGAGTACTTTTGTTTACTTGGCTTCATTTGAACCTTCATTCTAGGACGATTTTAGACTTAGTGTGTGGAAATTTTTAGACCGTGAAAAAAGGTCCATCACCTATCCATATGGTATGTGTATATCACTTAACTTTTTAACTTAAAAATGTAATTCTAAAAAAATATATTATATCTATAAGTTAAAACAAGTAATAATGTATATTTGATTGTGAAATAATATAAAAAGTACAATATTTAACTTTATAATTTTTTTTAAAATTTAGTACGTAATTCAGCAATTGCGGTGTATAAGTGAAAGAATACGGTGAACTGTTCATAACTTGAAGATAGGCAACCTGTTAGGAGACCTCTTATATTAATTATACTGCGTATGAATTTTATTTCCAATTTTTTTGTTGATTGTTGATTTCGAATAACGAATTGCATGTGTTTAATTAACTGTTGCATTTGATTTGTTAAATGTTGCATTATTCAGTATTAAGTGTGTATTTGTTAGTTATACTGCATATGAATTTTATTTTCATTTTTTTATTGATTGTTGATTTTGAATAACAAATTTCATGAATTAACTGTTGCATTATTTTTTATTATATGTTGCATTGTTTAGTATTCAGTGTGTATTTGTTAGTTATACTGCATATTCCCTTCGTTCCACTAATAATGGAAAATGTTGTTTAGGTATTTGGATTTAGGTGAAGATGAGTGGATAAAATTAAATGTAGAAAGTAAAAAAGTATAATGAGTGGATCAAATTGAAGGAATCTTGCAAAAAATAAAAAGTGTCCATTTTTTTTAAAAATCTCATTAAGCCAAGTGTGCCACTAATAAAAGAACGGATGGAGTATGAATTTCATTTTCATTTTTTGTTGATTGTTGATTTCGAATAAAGAATTGCATGTGTATAATTAATTGTTGCATTTGTTTTGTTATATGTTGCATTGTTCAGTATTCAGTATGCATATGTTAGTTATAGTGCATATACATTTTATTTCCATTTTTTGTTGATTGTTGATTTGGAATAAGGATTGCATGTTTTAATTAACTGTTGCATTCGTTAGTTTTGAGTACGTACTTGTTAGTTGAACTGCGGAAGGCGTATTATTAAAATTTTGATTTTGAAGGAGGAAATAAATTTTCAAGTGTTTCAGGAAATGCGTTTATTTATTTAGAGATTGCATTAATTTAGTTAAGTGTTGCCTTTAGTATAATTATTGTGTTGATTGTTATCTTTTAGGTACAGTCCCATGTTGATTGAGCTGGGGTTCAGGACGAAATTCCTAAACCTGTTAATGTTGTTGACGAAGGTAATATAATTTCAATTGTTTTCTTTTGAAGTTTCATTAATACATTTTTAGTTAGGAATTGCATTATATAAGTTAAAATTTTCATTTATTATAGTTATTGTGTTGATTTTTTGTTACAATGCCACATAATGTTGTGGCTAAACCTGAAAATGTGAATTGCTGGAGTTGGGGTTCAGGACAAAGTTCCTAAGCTTGTTAATGTTGTCGATGAAGGTAATCAAATTTGAATTGTTTCAGTTGAAGTTCAGTTAATGCATTTGTTTAGTTATGGATTGCAATATTTAATTTAAATGTTGCATTTGTTATAATTGTGCTGATTATTTTTAGATACAGTGCCATAGAATGTGCGACTGAACCTGATAATGAGATTGTTTGGGATGCGGTTCAGGATGAAGTTCCCGAACATGTAATATTCTTGATGAAGGAAATCGAATTTCAAGTGTTTCTGTTAAAGTTATTGGTGATGCATTTGCATAGCTAGATTTGGCATTATATTATTTAAATTTTGCATTTATTATAGTTATTCGGTTGATTTTTTATGTACTGTGCCTGACAATATTGTGGCTTAAGCTTTAGGTAATGTTGTTGGGGATGATAGTATTGGTCGGATTGTTGATGAATATATAGATGCAATTGGATATGTTCATGATGAATTTCATAATGATGATGTTTAAGATAATGATGTTGTTCAAGCTGAATTTTTGCATGTAGTTCTTGAAGAAGAAGTTGAAAAAGAGGCTGAGAAGAAAAAGACTAAGGATTTGTTGCAGAAAAAGCCCCTTGTGGGAAAGAAGAAATCGGTGAAGAAGTGTGATGGTGATAAGAAGAAAAAGAAGAAGAATGAAGCTGAAGACGGAACCTCGTTAGAGTTTGTGTGAGAAAGAGAAAGTCTAAGGATGACGGAACCTTGTTCTCGAGAAAAGAAAAGAAATTGGTTGTGGAGAAATACCAAAGTGGAAATGAGGTTGCTGTTGGCAAGAAGCAACACAGTCGTGTGAAGAAACAACTTGTGAAACACATTGACGTTGGCGGAAACACTTAAGTTTTTTTATCTTTTAAATATTTTATATTTTGGGTTTTCTTGTAATATATATTTATTTTCTTACACATTGCATTAGTTAGATTTTAGTAAGTAGCGGTTTGTAATATTGTGTGTGATTGTTGGTTTGATTTTTGTTTGTGTAGATTTACATTTATTTTATTAAATATTGAATTTCTTAGAATCCTGTATGTAGTAGGTAGTAAGACTGTGTTTTACTCCATATTTATTTTATAATTAGAATAGTATTTGTTTGTTTACATGTTGCACTACTTATCATTCAGTGTGTAGCAGTTACTAATACCGTCTATGACAGTTAGGCTGGATTATAATTACATTTGTATTTGTTTATTTAAATGTTTTATTTCTTAGCATCCAGTTTATTGAAGTTAAGTATATGAGTATATTTTTATATTAGATATGCATTTATTACTTATATATTGCATAAGTTAGCATTCATGATGCAATAGTTACTAGTTTTGTGCGTGAGTGTAGGCCTCTTTTGTTGTTGGTTGATTATTTTAAATTAAAACTGTTATAATTTGTACAAATATGGTATATGCTAGTGTTTAACCGGTAGATATTCTAATTTGATTATAGGATTGTGAATAAATGTGCTACAAGCTTCTCTTCTTCAAAATCAAGTAGCTTGATGAGCTGCTTAACTCCACGACTGAAGCAGGATGTTAAAGACATTGGTTTTGGTGCGTTTCTTGATTTCCAGATATCATCTATACCTACATGGATCATTCCTTGTTTGGTGGATAGGTTTGATCATGCTGGATGTGTGCAAGAAGTGTCTCAATACATGTACATTATTAGCCTTGACGATGTGTTTGACATATTCTACATTCATTGGGTTCCTGGACATTCGGTGCATGTTTTGAAAATAATGGTAGGGGTGATTCGGAAAATGTTGACATAAGGAGAGGTTGCGGGCTGAGATTAAAAATGATAATCATTGTAACATCTCATTTGTTACCTTGTTAAAAGAAATTAAGAAACTGGGTGAGGGTGGTGTATTGTTTAAGAGGTATTTTGTTATGTACTGTATATGAATTTTTCTTGCTCTGACCAGTAGAAATATCATTGATATGAAACTGGTAAGAGCATTAAGAATGTAGCTTTTATTAAGGAGCCGGATTGATGCAACCATGTGCTAGAGCGTTTATGTGAAGGTGTTGGGAATTTTAGGTGTGAAACAAAGAGTATTTCTTTGGTGTGTGGGTGTGTCTTTGTGTTGTTGCTGTAGTCCTTCTATAGATTTCCTTTGGCAGGCTAGCGAGACTCCACTAGAACAACTTTGTATATGCATTGGAGTAGTCAAAGTTTGTTGAAAATGACTTATGTACTTGAGAAGATAAGCTATGAGAGGAGTAATGATTGGGGATAGGTCATCCATTGAGCAGAGTTGAAATATTGAAAGGTAAATCTTCCTTTGAATCTAAGAGATGCGACACTCCCAGATTCATGAAATGCTCCATTCCAACTAGAGTGATGAGCAATGTTGGTATTGACACAACTGTTAACAGTGTAAGTTTATGTTAACTTATGATGTGCATCTGTTAACTTAATTAGCGAATAAGTTAGCATTCGGTAACATGTAGTTATTGATATTGTGTGTGAGTATTTTTTTGGTTGGCTGTTTGGTTGTGTTTAGTAATTGGTTTTTTAAATTTGTTTTAAGTTGTGCACAAAGCTTTCCTTTTGTTCAAACGTGACATGGAGGTTGTCACTTGGAATTTAGTAAATAGTTTGGAGAGAGAAAATGCAATATCTAATGTGCAACAAAAATACCAGCGAAGGTTCTGAGGCTGCCATGTTAACTACGAGTGTGATAGAAGATTCAAGAACAAAGAAGTTGGTTGACAAGATGGTTGCTAAGTTTTTGAAAAAAAACTCGTTCCTCCGCCCCTTCATTTTATTTTGGAAATTAGGAGTGTTATTCAAGATTTTTTTATGGTAAAAAATTTGTATGAAGTTACTGATAATGTTCATCTTTGGATGTTTTCAATTTTTATATATTGTGATTAGAAGATTTTGTGATTGATTGGTGCATAATTGACTCTGTTGACTTGTACTTTCTTGTGATTGAATGGTTCAAGAAGGATGCTAGATGTTTTGAATTCTATTTAGGATGATGTGGAATACATGCATGATTTAATGTATGTTACTTAAAAAGGTCTATATGTTCAACAATTAATATTGGTTTCTAATTATGTTGTCCACTAGAATGTCATAAAGTAATGCACCTGTAAGAAATAAATGCATGATTTTAACTAAGAAATGTTTTATGTATATTAAGATGTATTATTTCTGCGACGAGCTATCGTCTTCTCTGACATCTGGAACTGCAAAAAATTGATTCAAATAAACCTGAGGCATCTAGCACCACGTGTTTTACAAATTCTATATTTAGTAAAGCCGAGGGCTTTTTGGGAAGAAAAGAGTGAATTGTGGAACACGTGGCAAAATCTTATTTTCCCAACACCTTAACATACAACATTTGGTAATGTATAAAATTTTTAGGAATGAGACACATGTACTTTTTTATAACTAAGCATTTTCAATAAAAACTGATAACAAATATAGAAAAAATTTGTGCCCTTTTACTCTAGACTTTTACAATGAACTTCGAAAAGAAAAGGGAATTAGATCCAATATTAATAATTACTAATCAGCTTAACTTTCCCTAATTGCCACTATTTTTTGGCCTTCAAAGTTGAAAGCCCTAAGCAGCTAAGGGTTAAAATTTTATGAAGCTGAAATAAACTACTATTATGGATTGGCCCATTTCTTCTCATCAAACAAAAAATTATAACTTTCGGAACAAAAGATTTAACTCTTCTGTGACTTTGCACCCCACCTCATCCGATTTGCATGTTTTCCCCAAATTTTCCCGTACAAACTAGAAACAATCCTATTGATCAACTCCCTCTTATTTCTAAGTTTAAACAAACCAGGGTTCTTCTTCAATTCTCTAAGTACCCTTACTTTAGAAACTTTGAGAAAACATGCAACTTCAAAAGTGAACAAACATTGAGTGAAGATATGCTCTGCACTTTCTAGAGCAAATCAACACAAAGAGCATAGCTGATTATGATTGATGATGTTATATTCTTGTAGTCTATTAACAGTTGGCAGTCTTCCTTTCAGTAACATCCACAGAAAGAAACACTGCTTAGGGATATGTTTTGAATGCCAGATCACTCCCTCCATAGTGTCATTCTCTACGCATCCCTTCATAATGTTATAAGTTTTGGAAATACTGAACCTTCCAGTATTACTACACAACAATTCTGCTTAACATCTTGTTCTTGAGGAAATGGAGCCATTTCCACATGCAACTGTGTGAAAGTTGAGGCTGATGTTTCTCAAAACAATTTGACTTCAAATAGTAATCCTGGATCCATTTCATCCATAAGATGTCTGACTTTTCCTGAATAGCCCAAATATGCTTACAAAGAGAAGCCTGATTCCAGATTGAGGGGTCTCTAAAGCCCATTCCTCCATATTTTTTTACTTATACACATAGAGTCCCATGACGCAGGTGCAAAAAATCTCCCATCACTTTTGTTTCAAAGAAAAGATCTACAAAGCTTTACTATGTCTTCATTTATACTTTCTGGCACTTTAAAAATATATGCCCAGGCTGGAGAGAGCGGTAGCAACGCCCAGTTGGCATGGCGCATTCCCAGCTTCAACGTCCAGAATGGAAATCATCTAAGTTATCACCATCACCGTTATTAGCAACTCTTGCTGGAATGTCATATGTATTTCGCGGATAGGTCTTAATTGCAACTTTCCAACTACCCATGTTCACCAAAGCATCAACGTGAAATACTTGGGACACTTGGCTTGCAAGAAAAAATAATTCATTTGTTTGTAAGAGTCGCTGGCCGTCTAGACTAACAAAAACAAACCTATCAACTTTTTCCCTCTTCTCGAATCATGGATGTCAAACCAATTGCAGCGAAAAACACAACATAGTTGTTACCCAAATACTATAATCTAATCACTTCTTTCAACACTCCATTGTAGTCTATACTCCCTGAACCATTCCCGCTATCACCAATTACAAGAACTCCACTGTTTTGAAATTTCAAAATTAGTTCCCCCCTTTGAGTGTGGAATTGAAATCCATTAGTTACGTAATCATCAAAAGATTTAACATACTATATAGTACCACAAGCTAACGACAAAAAATCTTCTCCGTGAGAGACGATTCCATTCTTCATACAACTTTTCAACCTGAGAAAACATTAACCGAATCAATTTACTCATTAGAATATATACAAGTTTAAAAAGTATAACTAAATCCAATTTTTAAATGATGAAAAATATAAGAAGCATATCTTACCCTAATCCAGTCTTTAAGACTCAAAATAACAAGAGAAGGCCCAACTAATAAGAGTTGAAGACCAATTTGTGACACTGGAAAATTCATTAAACATGCCCAACAACTATAGGAAGTCGTCATGACAGTTCCAAATGATGCCCTTTTTTATGAAGTTTGTTGATGACAATCACTTATAGCACAAGCTGCTATATATTGCCAAAATAAAAATAAAAATACAATTTCAGAATAACAAGTGAGAAACATCGTCGCCAACAATTTTATGTACATATATTACAAAGCAGGCCACACTACATTTTAAACATGGCTCACCATTATTAATGAGGTGAAATCAAACCCAGCCCGGATATTGATAACATATTCACAATTGCAACAACAAAGTCATTATATAAATTCTATCATTATGAAAACACATGCATTTTAAAATTCTACATTAGTATTTAGGTAGAAGGAAAAATAATTCCCAATGATTAGAAAAATGAGAGGAATTCAAACAACACAGACATGAAAAATATAAAATAAATTTATGATTAATGAAGACACAAGTCTCGAATCAGTTTTCCATTCATTGTATAGCAGATATCATGTAGTTGGTACAGAAGTTATCTGTTGTTTCAGGAAGAACATTATCAGTGGTTTGGAAATGCCGCAAACAAGCTAAAGAAATGAATCGGTGCCTCTATCAGTTGTAAGTTTGACCAATTCATCTAAAAAATGTGCAATATTCAAGCATTAATGACCTATGCTTTTCTTTTTCTTTTTTATTAAACATTCTTATTTTTGTTTACTCTGAAAGTGTGTTTCTATGAGTCCAGTATGTCCAGATTTTAAGAGCATCCACAATGGTAGTGGACTATTTATTTATTGAGTAAGAACACTATTTGTCATTATCCAGCAGGTCCGTGCATATGCTGTCAGTGTCCTGGAGAGAGCTGGTGATGAAGAGCTTCAATGTTCCTATGTAGAAATGTCCATCAAGACATTTCTTCACCAATCTCTCAAAGCTACAAACAGAATCAACAATGGCGTCAACCTGCGCGACCATTTGCGAGATCCTTCTCGCCATCCTTATTCCACCTCTCGGCGTTTGTCTCAAACACGGTTGTTGCACGGTAATGCCCCGATCCACATATCATTTGTGTGATTGATTCACTATTGCAGAACAGGTACATAGGCACCGGTAATGACAAAAGTGACCAATGTATTCTATCGAGTACTATCAAGTTCAAATTGCTACAAAAGGATAGTGTGAAAAGCTACTAGGAGAACTTTGATGAGCTGAGACCACTACTTATTCGTAACAATCCTCTATTACCTTAATCTTATTTCATGCCGAGTTTCATTAGCAAGCTTAAAGATGAATTGAAACCCATAGTTAAACTGTTTAAATCCTCAACTTTACCAGAAATTGTAGAGATTGGACTGCTTCAAGAGCATAACCTGAATATGTTGACTCAAAATAATAAGAGCGGAATTCTTTGAATACAGGATCATTGCTTAACTGGAAAACTAATATAGATAGAACACCTGTCAAGAACCATGATTATACTGCAGAGAAAAAGGTTGACAAGAAGCACAATTATGGGAATCTTATGAAGATTACTCCACAAGAAATACAGTTTAGAAGAGAAAATTATTTGTCTTTAAGTGTGGAGAAAAGTTTGGAGTTGGACATGTGTGTAGATTCAAACAGGTAAGTATTATAACTACTAGAGATTGTGATGAAACTCGGGAAGTTTATGTGGTGGAGAAGAACAAGAGGGAAGTCTGTGTGAAGAAATTTATGAAAATGATTCGAAGCACACTGTATACAAAATAGTTGGAATTGACAGTTTTAATCATAGTTGCATCACTATGTATGGGAAGATGTAGGGTCATACAATTATCGTTCTTCTTGACACTAGTAGTAATGATAGTTTTTGGTAAAACAGCTCAAACTCAGGCAAGAATCAACTGGAAGACCTTTCACTGTTGAAGTTGCTGATGGTAGCAAGGTAAAGGGTTATGCTTACTGTCCTAAGACCGAGTTGCAGATTCATCAGCATAATTTTACTTATAATATGAATCTTTTACCTCTGGGTGAATTAGATATGTTGTTGGGTGTGGATTATATGATAAGCTACAGCCCTATCACATTTGATTTCCAGGATAGAAGCTTTTTTTTTGGGAATAAAGGGATTAACTTGAAAGTGTTTGGTACTGATAGGGATATAAAGGTCCAGTTGATTAGAGGTTGTGAAGCCAAACACATAGCTAAGAATAAAATAATAAAGTTCTTCCATGGAAGTATGAAGCATTATGATCAGGGGGAGAAGAAATTTTGCAATAAAGAGCAGGAAGAACTAGGTCAAATCAGTGCATCAGTAACTAATCATGGCTTAATGCAGCAGTTTGGTGACTCAATAACTCCAGATATTCATTCCCTACTCACCAGGTACTCTGACATTTTTTTAAGTTCCAAGCCTTCCTCCTATACATTATATAGATCATAAGATAGTTCTTAAATCTATATCATAACCATTTCAGATGAGGCCATACAAACAACCTCATGCACATAAAGCTGACATAGAGAGACAATTTGAAGAGATGCTCATGGATCACGTTATACAACCTAGTAATAGTCCATATTCTTCTCCAATATTGTTAGTTAAAAATAAAGACAATTCTTTGAGACTTTACATAGATTATATGAAACTTAATACCATCAAAGATAATTTTCCTATGCCCATCATTGATGAGTTATTGGATGAGTTGTATGGTTCTACAATATTTTCCAAGTTAGATTTGAGGGTGGGCTATCACCAAATAAGAGTGAGAAGATAAGATATTGAAAAGACAACATTTGAAATGCATAGCGGGCACTGTGAATCCTTGGTCATGCCTTTTGGTTTAACCAATGCACCAGCCACATTTCAATCTTTAATGAACCAAAATTTTAAGAATCATCTAAGAAAATTTGTGTTAGTCTTCTTTGATGACATTTTGATCTATAGTAAGACTTTGGAGGATCACATAGTGCATTTGGAGCAAATGATATCTTTCCTAAGACAACATCAGTTGTTTGCCAAAAACATCTAAATGTGTCTTTGGTCAAAGCATGGTTGAATATCTTGGTCATATCTTTACAACTACAGGAATAAATATGGATCCAAGGAAGATCGGTTGTATAATAGAGTGGCCTATCCCTAAAAACATAAAGGAATTGTGAGGGTTTTTAGGCCTTACATGTTATTATAGATGATTCATAAGATCACATGGTTCAGTGTGTAGACCCTTGCACAATTTGCTAAGAAAAGATGCATTCAAATGGTCACTAGAAGCAACTGCAGCATTTCAGAATTGGAAGAAAATAATCACCTAAGCCTCAGTATTAAAGCTACCTGAATTTGATACAGAGTTTGTGATTGAAACCGATGTGAGTGACATAGGAGCGGGGGATGTTTTAGTGAAAAATCAACACCGCATATCATTCGTTAGTAAGTCTTTCTATCCTAAGAATAGAGGGTTATGTACTTGTGAAAAGTAGCTATTAGCCATAGTCATGGAAATTGATAAATGGCGACATTACTTAGTTGGTAATCTTTTTGTAATAAGGACAGATCATCAATCATTAAGGTATTTGCTGATTCAAAAGTTACACACTGCTTTACAACATAAATGGGCTATTAAGCTTTTCAACCTCAGTTTTGAAATGAAATATAAGAAAGGAAAACAAAATGGGAGTAGCAAATGCATTATCTAGGATTCCTATTCATCAAGATCAAATATTGGACTTGGATCCTACTGATGAAAATTTCGAGTTCAATATTGATATCGCATGGAATCAGTTTGAGCAAATCAATGAAATGAGGAAAGGTGGTGATAGATCAGGTGTTGTAGAATGGGAAGTTCATAAACTTGGTACTACTCGGGAAAATAAGAAAATTATCAGTGCAGTTGTGAAACAGGATAATGGTGATCAGTATGGTTATGATCAGTATCAGGAAATTAATGGGATTATCAGTTTGGTTGAAAAGCCTATTACATATGATTAGAATGAATGTGTACAGTCTGAGAGTTAGCAACAAATTTGTTTGCATAATCAAGGTATCAAAGTAAGAGTGATTACTTCAGCGTAACCTATTTGGCTAAGTCAGATTGAAGTTAGCCATAATGAAGATGAGGTTGCTTAGACTCACATACTGCAAGCTACATTACAAGGTCATAAGAGCATCCACAATGGTAGTGGACTTAAAGACCACTTCTTAATTGCCACATCATCAATTTTGATAAAAAAATAGGTAAGAATAAACTACCAACAATGGTAGTGGACTTAAAGGAGCACTTCTAAGACAATTCTTTTAATTTTAAATTATAATCAATTAAAAATATAAAACAAGCCATGTTAAATTTCTTTCATTGATTGGTTGTATTTGCACAAAAAAAGAGGTATCAACTCCTTACTAAAGAGTGGTCCTTAAAACTCCACAATGGTACTCTTTAAATAATGAGTGCTCCTTATTAAGAAAAGTAAGTTTAAAGAGTTACCATTGTGGATGCTCTAACAATACCAGTGGAGAATTTCAGTACATCAGAGGTGTTTTTTAAAAAAAGGAATAGAATTTATGTTGGAGTTTCAGTTGAAATCAGAAATGTTATTTTGCAATCTCTTCACTCATCAGCTCTAGGTGGTCATTCGGGACAATTTGCATCAATTAAGGGAGTTGAGTCTTTTTTTTATGGCCAAGCATGGGGAAGATATTATCCAGTTTGTAAGGACTTGCTCAACCTGTCAGAAAAACAAACATGAAAACACTCATCCTGTTGGTCTTTTGAACCCTTTGCCCATTCCTACTAAGCCTTTGACTTTTATATCCATGGACTTCATAGAAAAATTGCCTATATCACATGGTTGTGATACTGTTATGGTAGTGGTTGACAGGCTGACCAAGTATTCACATTTCATATTACTGTCTTATCCATTCACAGCTCATCAGGTGGCTACTATATTCTTAGCATAGAGTATATAAATTTCATGGACTACCACAAGAAATAATTAGCGATTGAGAAAATATCTTCACAAGCCAATTTTGGAAAGAGTTCTTTACCACATTAGCAGTTAAACTATATTTCAGTAGTGCGTATCATCCAGAAACTGACAGTCAACTGAACGCATTAATCAAAATCTGGAGTCCTATTTGTATTGCTTTGTGGTGATAAATCGGATACATGGAGAGAATGGTTGGGTATGGCTAAGTGGTGGTATAACTCATCTTATCAATCGAGCATTAAAATGACTCCATTTAAAGCCTTGTATGGTTTTTAAACCACAACAACTTCCATTAGGAGACTTTTCAGATGTAGTAGTTCCACCCACTCAAAATTTGGTCACACGGACGGAATCAGTGCAATTACTATTGCAACAACCTTTAAACAAAGCCAAGGATTTATACAAATTCCCCGCTGACAATAAGAGAACTGATAGAGAGTTTAAAGAGGGTGAACTGGTCTATCCTAAGCTCCAGAAATATACTATGCAAGGATCAGTTGCAGTAAGGGGTTCTAGGAAATTGTCTCCAATTTTTTTTGGGACCATATCCTATAATTCAGAGAGTGGGATGAGTTACTTATAAACTTACGATGCTTCTTACTGCTAGAATTCATCCAGTTTCCACGTGTCATTACTTATACCACACTATGGTCCTCCACCAGCTAAGATTACTCACACCCTTGTAGCAGATCAATCTGAGTTTTTGGCCCTTAGACCTGATAAGATCTTGAAGAGGAGAGTGGTAAAAAATTTACTCTGCAGATGAGAGTCTTCATGGGAGGAGAACACCTTTATAATCAACCTGGTTTCATATTTTGTTCATTAGCTCTTTTACAGCTTGAGGACAAGCTAGACTTCGAGGAGGGAATTTTGTCACGCACCCCAATTGTACTAAAGGTATTAAGGTCTTTTACAAGATTATTCAGAACCGGAAGCAGTATATCTTTAAGGAATCTAATTCAACTCAGAAAATTCAAGTCCAGAAGCCATTCTTTAATGGATTGGATCAGTTGGGAAGTTAGTTAGGATCTAGATAGTTGTTGATCATATAAGTGGTTGCTAGTTGCAGAACATAATAGGAATATTTTTCATTGTGAATCTTGTAGCAGCTATTCCTTCCAACCTCTCAAACTCACTCTTTCTGAGCTTCATTTTTGTCTTTGTTGTTCTGAATCTTCTTCTTCAATAAGAGATATCCATTTCAGTCCTGCTTAGCTACTAGTATGTCACATGAACTCATACAAGTAGCAGGACTTACCAGACATCTGTGCCCATCCCTCAATATTCACTAACCCAAGCCCAAATTTCTTGGTGTGTCAAAAGAAAGCTGGATATTGATGAGCGAGCAGAGGAAACAGAGTGCTGAAAAGACTCAGAAGATCAACATCACATCTCTATTTTCTTTCCCTTGTGAATTGTTTTTCTCAGGCCACTCTACTCATAGACTAGCGGCGGCGACTTGCATGAGCCAGACCTGCTGACGCCTACGAGTTTACTAAGCTTGAATTTCCAGGGGATGTCACAAGTTGCAACTAGAAATCTACAAGACCTTCTCAGAAAAAATTTCTAACAAATTTTATTTCTTCAGAGATTAAGAGCTCTTATATTAAAATGTTGTAAATAAGAGACACCATGGAGTTACATGGAGTCGATGTTGACTTGTATAGAAATTCAGGGGGTCTCGCCTTATTATGGAATAAAGACATAGATGTTTCATTTTTGAGATGTTGTTTTAATTTTATTGACTTTACGCTAAAAGATCCATTCACTAACTTGATCTGGCGTTGTACATGCGTATATGACGAAACCAAAAACCCACCAACACCATCTCTTTTAGTAGAATTTCCTGAAACTCGATAATAACCCCAACCTACCTTAGTTGTGCATTGGAGACTTTAATGAAGTTCTTCATCAAAGAAAATTTCATAGATCAATAAGACAACCTCCAGGCTAAATTTCCCACTCTAGAATGGGTTAAACCAGTGTAATCTAACCAACTTGGGCTACAAGGGATACACATCCACATAATTTCATAACTGGAAAAATCCTTATAGAGTCAAAACCAGGCAAGATAGAGTGGTAGCAATGCCCGCCCGAAATTGGAATCATATAAGTTATAATCATCACCATTATTAGCAGCTCTGGCATGAATGTCATATGTATTTCGCGGATATGTCTTAATTGCAACTTTTCAGCTACCAGTATTTACCAAATCATCAACGTAAAATTGACACTTGGCTTGCAAGAACAAGTGAGTCATTTGTTCGTAAGAGTCGCTGGTTGTCTAGACTAACAAAACCAAACCTATCAACTTTTATCCCTCTTGTTGAATCATGGATGCCAAACCAATTGCAGCGAAAAAACACAACATTGTTGTTACCCAAATATTCTAATCTAAACAATTATTTCAACACTCCATAGTAGTATTTACTTCCTGAACCATTCCCGCTATCACCAACTACAAAAACTCAGTTGTTTTGAAATTTCAAAATCAGTTCCCCCCTTTACGTGTGGAATTGAAATCCATTAGTTACGTTACCATCAAAAGATTTAACATATTATATAGTACCATGAGCTAATGACAAAAATTCTTCTCCCTGAGGATGATTCCCTTCTTCATACAACTTTTCAACTTGAGAAAACATGAACTAAATCAATTTACAATTTATAATATATAAGTTTAAAAAGCTTAACTAAATCCAATTTTTAAATGACGAAAAATATAAGAAGAAGTTCCTACCCCAATTCAGTCTTTAAGACTCAAAAAACAAGAGAAGGCCCCAATTAAGTCTTTAATATCTTGCAGAGGAGAGTGATAAATTTTGTTACTCTGAAGAAAGTCCAATGACTCGTCTAATGGGAATTAACTTCCCGAAGAAGAGTCTTCTTGGGAGGATATTACCTTTATAAATAACCAGGTTTAAAATTTTGTTCATTAGATCTTTTACAGCTTGAGGACAAGCTGGATTTTGAGGGGGAGATTTTGTCATTGAGCCCAATTATACTAAGGGTATGAAGGTCTTTTACAAGATTATTCAGAACTGGAAGCAGTATATCTTCAAGGCAGCTAATTCAACTCAGCAGTAAATTTAAGTCCAAAAGCCATTCTTTAACGGATTGGATCAGTTGGGAAGTTAGTTAGGATCTGGTTAGTTGCTAATCATATAAATGGTTGCTAGTTGCAAATAATAATAAACATATTTTTCATTGTGAATCTTGTAGTAGTTATTCTTTCCAACCTCTCAAACTCACTCTTTATGAGCTTCGTTTTTGTCTTTTTTGTTCGGAATCTTCTTCTTCAATAAGAAATATCTGTTTCAGACTTGTTTAGCTACTAGTATGTCACATGAACTCATACAAGTAGCTAGGCCTATCCAGACATTTGTTCCCATCCCTCAATATTCACCAACCCAAGCCCAACTTTCTTGGTGTGCCAAAAGAAAGTTGGATATTGATGAACAGACAGAGGAAACATAGTGCTGAAAAGACTCAGAAGATCGACATCACATCTCCATTTTCTTTCCCTTGTGAATTGCTTTTCTCAGGCCACTCCACTCATGGACTAGCAGCGGTGACTTGCAAGAGCCGGACCCGCCGATGCCTACGAGTTTACTAAGCTTGAATTTCTGAGGGCTGTCACACGTTGCAACTAGTTAAATCTACAAGACCTTCTCAGAAAAAATTTCCTGCAAATTTGATTTCTTCTGATATTAAGAGATCTTATATTAGAATGTTGTAAATAAGAGACACCATGAAGTCGATGTTTAGTTGTATGGAAATGCAGTGGGTCTCGCCTGGTTTTGGAATAAAGATATAGATGTTTCATTTTTGAGCTATTATTTTAATTTTATTGGCTTTACATTAAAGATCTATCCACTGACTTGATCTGGTTCGGTACAGGAGTATATGGTGAACCATAAACCCACTGACGTCATCTCTTTTGGCATAGTTTCCCAAAACTCAATAATAACCCCAACCTACCTTAGTTGTGCATTAGAGACTTTAATGAAATTCTTCACCAAAGAGAATTTCATAGTTGAAGAAGAAAACCTTCATGATAAATTACCGATTTCAGACTGGATTTAATCCAGTGTAATCTAACTGAGTTTGGCAACAAGGGATACACATCCACATAATTTCACAACAAGAAAAATTCTCATACAATCAAAACCAGGCTGGATAGAGCGGTAGCAACGCCCAGTTGGCAAAGCGCATTCCCAGCTTCAACGTCCAGAATGGAAATCATCTAAGTTAACACCATCACCGTTATTAGCAACTCTTGCTGGAATGTCATATGTATTTCGCGGAAAAGGTCTTAGTTGAAACTTTCCAACTACCCATATTCACCAAAGCATCAACGTGAAATACTTGAGACACTTGGCTTGCAAGAAAAAAATAATTCATTTGTTTGTAAGAGTCGATGGCTGTCTAGACTAACAAAACCAAACCTATCAACTTTTATCCCTCTTCTCGAATCATGGATGTCAAACCAATTGCAACGAAAAACACAACATAGTTGTTACCCAAATACTATAATCTAATCACTTCTTTCAACACTCCATTGTAGTCTATACTCCCTGAACCATTCCCGCTATCACCAATTACAAGAACTCCACTGTTTTGAAATTTCAAAATTAGTTCCCCCCTTTGAGTGTGGAATTGAAATCCATTAGTTACGTAATCATCAAAAGATTTAACATACTATATAGTACCACAAGCTAACGACAAAAAATCTTCTCCGTGAGAGACGATTCCATTCTTCATACAACTTTTCAACCTGAGAAAACATTAACCGAATCAATTTACTCATTAGAATATATACAAGTTTAAAAAGTATAACTAAATCCAATTTTTAAATGATGAAAAATATAAGAAGCATATCTTACCCTAATCCAGTCTTTAAGACTCAAAATAACAAGAGAAGGCCCAACTAATAAGAGTTGAAGACCAATTTGTGACACTGGAAAATTCATTAAACATGCCCAACAACTATAGGAAGTCGTCATGACAGTTCCAAATGATGCCCTTTTTTATGAAGTTTGTTGATGACAATCACTTATAGCACAAGCTGCTATATATTGCCAAAATAAAAATAAAAATACAATTTCAGAATAACAAGTGAGAAACATCGTCGCCAACAATTTTATGTACATATATTACAAAGCAGGCCACACTACATTTTAAACATGGCTCACCATTATTAATGAGGTGAAATCAAACCCAGCCCGGATATTGATAACATATTCACAATTGCAACAACAAAGTCATTATATAAATTCTATCATTATGAAAACACATGCATTTTAAAATTCTACATTAGTATTTAGGTAGAAGGAAAAATAATTCCCAATGATTAGAAAAATGAGAGGAATTCAAACAACACAGACATGAAAAATATAAAATAAATTTATGATTAATGAAGACACAAGTCTCGAATCAGTTTTCCATTCATTGTATAGCAGATATCATGTAGTTGGTACAGAAGTTATCTGTTGTTTCAGGAAGAACATTATCAGTGGTTTGGAAATGCCGCAAACAAGCTAAAGAAATGAATCGGTGCCTCTATCAGTTGTAAGTTTGACCAATTCATCTAAAAAATGTGCAATATTCAAGCATTAATGACCTATGCTTTTCTTTTTCTTTTTTATTAAACATTCTTATTTTTGTTTACTCTGAAAGTGTGTTTCTATGAGTCCAGTATGTCCAGATTTTAAGTGCAAAGCTAGAAAATTTCATTAACATAATAATAGAGACATGAAAAAAGTAGAGGAATGAAAATGTAACTTTAATTTGAACCATTGTGCAATTTTATTTATTTATTGTTCATCTATTTCTTCTCCATCTTGTGCTATTATGTTGGAAAATTCTCTACATCATAGAGAAGACAAGTTAAAGACTTAAATCAGAAACAATTGCATAAAGATGGTCGATCGGGAAAAAACTTACTCGAAGAAGGGAGTAGCTTCTTTACAGTTCTTCAAAGCATAAATATGAGCTTGTTCTTGTTCATGTATGCCAAACTCACAAGGTTTAGTTGATCTCTGAAAGAAATCTAAGAGAGTATTGATTGTAATCCCACACAATATGACAGGTATGCTGCATTGCATATATACACAAAGTTACAACTGCCTTGGCTACAATTAGGGAGTGTAATCATAAAAAATATCCTACAATATCGGGAAAGGATCATGTCTATCTATGAGTTAGTTTAGCATATCTACCAACTAGTTTAACACCCTCCCTCAATCACAACCGGTGAGGTTGATATTGCTACGAATGATTGAAAATTGTCTGAATGGCAATGGCTTTGTGAAGCCATCAGTGAGCTGGACTTGTGAGGAGATGGACCAAACTTCCAATGACAAAGTAAAAAAATCAACCTCTATATGCTTTGTACGAGCATGAAAAATAGGATTGGCAGTAAGATACGTGGCACCCAAGTTATCACACCAGAAACAAGGAGGTTGATCTTGCCTAATTCCAAGCTCTCCAAGTAGTGATTGCAGCCACACTACATCTGCAGTTGCATTTTCCAATGCCTTGCATTCAGATTCATTACTGGACCTTGATATAGTAGCTTGCTTACGCGAGCTCCAAGAAATGAAATTCAAACCAAAGAATAGTGCATAACCACCAGTTGAATGCCGATCATCTAGGCAGCTTGCCCAATCCGCGTCTGAGAAGGCGCTAATTAGTGCAGACTTGGACCTTTGAATGATCAAACCAGTAGACACCGTGTGCTTCAGATATCGTAAAATACTCTTTACCG